>MCJB01049374.1:40944-73977 GCA_002018475.1 Nicotiana obtusifolia
AAAAAAAAAAAAAAAAAAAAAAAAAAAAAAAAAAAGAACCTGAGTTGGCATATTATATTCACTAAAATATTTCAGTATCTTTGACTATTTATTTAGAACAAATAAGAGACTCCATTTTGACTATTACTAACTATTTTCATGAAGGTTTTTTTTAGTTGAGACAGATTTTAGAAATGAACGACCTTTCTTCGAAAAAGAATTAGAATAGAATGAACATCTACAAGGCTGATTTTTGAAAAGTAAAATCAACATAGCTACTAATTGAAAACAAATAACTTCAAAGAAATTTCCGAAAAACATTGTTTCAATGGGAACTGACGACATGGTCATATGACGACTTGCCTAGATTAACTACAGACATCGTCTCGCACCAGTTGTCTACCGATTCCACCATACCACCAGTTAAGCAAAAACCCAAAAAATTAAAGCCAGATTTGAGTCTAAGGATAAAAGAAGAAGTCACCAAGCAGATAGAGGCAAATATGGTGAAAGTCACCAATTATCCTACATGGATAGCAAACATCGTACGAGTACCGAAGAAGGTTGGGAAGATTAGGATATGTGTGGACTATCGAGATCTCAAAAAAAGCTAGTCCAAAGGATGATTTTCCTCTACCAAACATTCATATCCTTATCCACAACTATGTGAAGCATGAGTTGCAGTTGTTCATAGATTGATTCGTCGGGTATCACCTGATTCTGATGCATGAAAGATGTGGAGAAGATGGCATTCACTACGCCACATTGATTTTATTGCTATAAGGTCATTGCCATTTGGTCTCAAGAACATCGGTGATACCAACATGAGGGTCATGACGACCCTCTTTCATGACATGATCCATACGGAAATAGAGGTATATATGGATGATGTCATCATCAATTCTCGGAAAAGCGCATATCATTTGAGTGATTTGAAGAAGTTCATTGAACGTTTACAGAGATATAGTTTGAAGTTGAATCCTGCAAATTGTGCATTCGGAGTTCCCACAGGAAAGTTGATAGGTTTCGTCGTTAGCAAGAAAGGTGGATTGACTATGAGAATTTATAACATGATATGACAATTCAATTAATGCATGGAAGGAGTCTAAGTAGCTTAAGCCGGTCAATACCACATATAACCCATGTACCCACTCGTCACCTTGCATACATAGCTTTGACATAGCACGAATGACACAATCAATCCAAATTCTAAGGGGTAGTTCCCTCACACAATGTTAGGCAAGATATTTACCTCAACCAGGACAACTCAACATTTGGAAATAGTTTTCCCCCTAAAATTAGGCTCCACATGGCTCAAATCTAACAAAAATTGATTTAACATCATCAAACAATGCTAGGGAAATCAATTACAATAGATAAAGCTATGATCTTTACACTTTTCTCAAAAAATCAACAGAAGTCAACCCGGGGGCCCACCCCATTATGCTCGGGTGCAAGGGTAGATTCCGACTTCACATAACACCACGAGTCCATATACATGATTAGTTTCAAAATCCTAGTCCAAATCGACTCTCAAAACTCAAATTTTTATTTTTCAAAAACTTGATAGAGTTTCAAAAAATTTCAGTTTGATTCACATGATTTTTGATGTTAAATCTAAGATATATTGATGAAATATAGTTGGAAATATATTAGAATCACTTACTCAAAATTTGTAGATGAAAATCACCTCTCCAGATTGTCTCCTACCGAGTCTAGGGTTCTAAAATGTGAGAAATTAGGTGAAATCCCGACTTTTCCAACCTTATGATCAGTTGCAGATGTCGCAATTGCAGCATGAGTTCGCAATTGTGAACCTTTAATATTGCAAAGAAAAGCTCTCAATTTTGGCTCTGACAAACTCGGGGAATTTCTCGCAAATGCGAAGATTCGCAAATGCGAAACATGCTTCCCTCATGAAAGGGGAAAAGTTGTCGCAAATGCGAACCTAGCACAGTCCAAGTCACCTTCGCAATTGCGACCAGGCATTGCAATTGCAATACGTGTGATCCCCTCCTAAGGTCGATATTGTTACCCTGGTGTTTGCAAATGCGACACTAGAGGCTGATGCACACCAGATTTCTTGTTTTCATTCCAAAACACTCTGATACTTGTCCAAAACTCATCTGAGCTCTGGGGGCTCCAAACCAAATATCAAAACAAGTCTAAAAGTATCATACGAACTCGCTTACACGATCAAATAAAAAATAACATCTAAAAGTACGAATCAAACACTAAAACACATAAGTTTCAAAGTGAATTTCAAGAACTACTAGAATTGCATCTAAGCATCCGAATCCTATCAATTAAACTCCAAATAATACCAAATTTTGCAAACAAGTTCTAAATATTATAACGGAACTATTACAAGTCCCAAAATCAAATTCCAAACTCGATAGCTAAAACTCAACCTACGCTTAAATTTTTAAAATTCAAATTGCAAAATTTCGGCAAAACAACATAAATCAATCTATTGATTTTCGAATTCAATTATGGGCATATGCCTAAGTCCAAAATCATGATACGAAACTATCAGAGCCATCAAAACACCCTTCCAAGTTCATTTTCACAAAATTCAATGTTTGGTCAATAATTCTAACTTAGGTTTCTATGCAAAGAATCAAAAGGTCCAAATTAACCCGAAATCTTTTCGGAACAAAACTAATCAACCCCGTAAGTCATAAAATCATAAACACACATGTATGAAGCATCAAAAGGGGAAATGGGGTGTAGTTACACAAAATGACGGTCGGGTCATGACACTACCTCAAGTAGATTTTAGGGGGTGCCTAACACCTTCCCCTTAAAAGAACAAGAACCCTTACCCAAATCTCGCCGATTAGTAGACCAATAAGGTGATAATATAATAGAAAAATAGGTACCCTAGTATACCTTAAAATATTAGCTGGACTTTCTTCTATCAACAACAGGGAAACCTCCAGTTGAATCTTATTTTGACCTGTGCAAAATAGAGAGCAACAGGATATACATAAAAATGATCCACTTCCATATTCATTTCAAAGACCAGGTTTATAAAATCTTCCCATATGTTCAACATATCAATGTATGGTGATAACCTTCTATTACCTTAACTTAACACTCTGTATGTCTCAAAAAACTCACCAACAAGTCTTGTGCATATGTAAAATGCATCAACTTGCATGTGCAGATGATACGCGTGAAATATACATATAAATGCATGAATATGCACAAAAGATCACTTGAATGACCAAGCTTCGACCTTTATGCCCAACATTTCAGTCACATAGGACCCCACATCACAATCAACTAGAAACCCATCAGTTCCTCACAACTTGCGTGTACGCCATTAAGAGAGAAACATGGAGGGTGACCGTTGGGTGATGGATTTATATCCACACGTGGCACGGACAGCTCACGTGCCAGAATCGCACAGACAACTCACATGCTGCACGAACAGCTCATGTGCCAATAATAATAACAACCACATGGACAACTCATGTGTTGCATGGACAACTCATGTGCCAATAATAACAAAAAATGCACAGACAACTCACATTCTACACGGACAACTCACGTGCTACACGGACAATATATGTGCTAATAATCATAACAACCGCATGATAAAGACCTCCTGCCCAATTAATACCAATACCACAATATCCGTACGGTAGAAACCTTGTACCACTACCTCCATCCTTATCCAAAAGCCATATACAGGGATTTACGCATATGAATGAGAGATAAGCATATGTAATGCACATGGACATAGAGAAATAACCATGCAGGAGTGTATACATGTGTATAAGGGATGATCCCAAGGTAGGATGTACGCCGATGCGTAGGTATGCTTGGAAAACGAATAAGCATTACAATATCCAAAGTAATCATCAATCCTCCAATAAGCATCAAAAGACAAATCATAGTCCTTAACGTGGGTAAGGAAAATCAAGTAGTCATATATCAATTAAAGGCATAACACAAGATTATCAAGTATTGGTACGTGTTCATAATATACGTGTGACTACGTTTAAATCAAGTATTTCAAGATCTCAAGAATATTTGATCATGCTCAAAATAAGGTCTCATAAACCTAAATATTATCTTTAGCATGGCTTATTGTTCTCACGTAGTCATCCTATCAAGTAAAAGTATAGAACACGTGGAATCACAATACCAAACAAGGCATAGAGTAATCTAGAATCTACCTCGAGTATAAATAACCACGGCACATGTATATACACTCATCGCCTTGTACATACATAAACCGCCCAAGTAGCAAACAATATCATTTACTACGAAAAATTCTAACAACCAAAGCTAGGTAAGATACTTACCTCATTCGGGCTAGTCCAAAGCTCCAAAATCGCATTTCCTTGTGAGATCACCTCTAACCAAATCAAAAATAGCCAAACATCAATTAAAAAAGTCAACCAATGCCATATAAAGTAATCTTAATTAATAAATCTTTGATCTTTAAAGAATTCCAAAATTCAACAAAAGTCAACCCGGGCCTGCGTGCTCAAATACAAAATCAATACAAGAATCTAATGACCCATAACCTCCTGAGTCCAAATATATGATTAGATTCCAAAATTGAGTCTGAATCAGTACTCAAATCCTAAAAGTACACTCTCTTAAAGTGTAGATAAAAACCCCAAATTCCATCTCAAAATTCCATGTTTTGGGTGTTAGTAATTCTTGTAGATTCTTGAAGTAATACCAAAAATGAGTACAAATCACTTATCCCAAAGTCTTTTGTGAAAATATCCATGAGGAGTCGGCCCTCTCGAGGCCTAGGGTTCAAAATATGAGAAATGAGCTCAAATCTCGAAGTATAATACTTATAAAGTCTGCATAGGGGTACCCTTCGCGATCACAACAGGACCCCCACGATTTCGAAGCACAAACATGACCTGCCATTCTTAACAAATGTGACGCTTTAGTCGGAACGCAATGATAAAGCCGCCAAACACAATGCGAATGTAGATAATTTGTAACGACACGACCGGTCGTTGTGAGTATTTTAGCCCCGTTCCATTATTTATTGCCTCTTCTATGTTGTATTATGATTATGTGACTTGCCAGGGTGGTTGGTTTGGCTTCGGGTGAGTTCCAGAGTGAAATGGGACACTTAGTTCCAAAGTTGGAAGGTTACGTTAAAAGAGTTGACTGAAGTTTGACTTTTGTGTAGGCGACTCCAAAATAAAGTTTTGATGGTTTCGACAGCTTTGTATGCTTATTTTTAACTTACAAGCATGTTCGAATATTGATTTGGAGTTATATAGGTCGTTTTGGCTCGAATAGGTGAAAGATAGAAACTTGAAGGTTGAGAAGTTTGACTGAGAGTTGATTTTAATGATATTGGGATCAGATTATGATTTTGCAAGTGGGAATAGGTTCATCGTGTCATTTATGACTTCTGTGCAAAATTTAAGGTCAATTGGAGTTGGTTTGATGTGTTTAGGCGTTAGTTTTTGAAATTGAATCTTCATGGTTTAAATAGGTTTGAATTGGGTTGCGATTCATAGAATTGATGTTGCTTGATCTGATTTTTTTCCTCGAGTACGTTTTTTATATGTTTTGAAACTTGATGGTATGTTTGGACGGGGTCCAGGAGGCCCCAGGTGTGATTTGGATTGAAATCGGGCTTATTTGGACTTAAGTTGATTGCTGAAGAACTATTGAAGTTCTGGTGTCATTGTACCTGCAGTGGTCTTAGCCGCAGGTGCGGATACACAATTTTGGTTGGAGGGATTGCAGAAGAGAGGCTTTATTGGCTTCACTGTGACCACAGATGCGAGGAGATTTCCGCATCTGCGAGCCCGCAGGTGCGGAGGAACTGATCACAGATGTAGACAGGGCCAGCATGGCCTGGGATCGCAAAAGCAGATGATGTTCGCAGATGCGCGTTTGCATCCGCAGAAGCAGGTTTTCCTGGCTTAATGAAAAGTTGCACCTGCGATGGATTTTCCACAGTTGCGGAGCCCCAGAAGCGATGGTCCGTAGAAGCGGAATCACTGGGCAAAAAAAGGGCATATCGAGTGTTTGTTCCCATTTTTCATCTTTTGAGTTATAGACCTCAGTTTTGGGAGATTTTGGAATAGATTTTCAAAGATTTGATTAGGGTAAGTGATTTTAACTTAGACTTGACTATTATACATGAATCCATCAATTTTTTTGTCATTTAATTAGGGTTTTGCATTGGAAAAATTAGGGAATTTTGTGAAAACTTCCTAAGCCATATTTTGAGGATTTGAAGGTCAATTTGAGGTCAGAATTGAATAATTTTTGTATTGATGGACTCATTATTGAATGGGTGTTCGAATTTTGTAAGTTCTTTCAGGTTCCGAGATGCAGGCCCCAGGTTGACTTTTTGAGTTATCTATTTTTTATTTTCTTTAAAGATTGCAACTTTATTATCCGAAATAGTTTCCTATGGTTTGTATTTATGGTATAAAGTTATTTTGGCTAGATTCGAGCCATTCGGAGGATATTCACGAAGAAGACTTACTAGTGGATTGAGTTAGCTTGTTTGAGGTAAGTATCTTAACTAACTATGTGTGGGGGAACTACCCCTTAGGATCTGGGTTGATCGTGCTATTTGTTTTATGTGAATTCCGTGTACGCAAGGTGATGAGTGACTACACGGGCTATTTGTGATATTTGAGCGGCTTAGGCTATTTGGACTCCACCCTTACATGTATTAATCTACCCTCACGCGCCTTATTTGACATTTTTAACGCTTGTTCCACTCTTTACTTGTTATTTTCTCTTGTATGTTTTAGTTGAAGTTATTGTCTTCTTTATTGTTTGTTACTTCTTTAATTGTTGAATTGTTTACTTGAAGTTGTTTTTTTCATGGGATAGCTCCTTGTTGAGTTATTATTGTTGAAGTTGTAAAAATCGTGATCGCATTGAGGCAAAGTTGTTAATTGTTGAAATATCATTCTTGTTGAGCTATTCACTTTCGGTTAGCTATTGTTGAGGCTCTTGTATACATTGTGATTTACCAATGGGCTATTTGTTAAGGAAATATTGGTTTTGTTGATTCTTTTGGCAAGTTGTGGCATATGGGCACTTATGGTGCGAGTTGTTATTATGTTGTGATATTGATGCGCATGAGGTGGTATAAGGATAGGGGTTAATGTTTATGTGGCGGCATAAGATGGGATTTATGTGTGTGTTTCTAGTAAGGGAATTACTTGATGCCACGCGTCGACATAAGGTGGGATAAAGTGTGAGTACCTATTTCGGGAAAAATATTTTCAAACTATCTAAATATAACACTCATGGGGCGGTATAAGAAAAGATTGTGATTGAAATTGTGAGGAGTGAATAAAAGGCGGTACTTTAATTGTGATTCTTGTTGATTATCTTGTTGTATTTCTGTATTTGCCTCATTTTTCCTCATTCCATTACTAGATTGTACTACAATTGTTCAACTTATTTTTCTTATCCTAGTAGGTGTCTTAACCTAGCCTCGTCATTACTCTACTGATGTTAGGCTTGATACTTACTGGGTATCATTGTGGTGTACTCATACTATGCTTATGCACATCTTTTTGTGACAATCCAGGTACCACATATCAGACTAGGCATCAGTGATTTGGTTATACCTCTCAGAGACTTCAAGGTATATCTGCCCAGCGTTTGCATGCCTCGGAGTCACCCTCTGTCCTTGTTTTTCCATTGCATACTCTTTATTTAGACAATGATGTATTAGGGATATTTCAATATATTCGTGTAGAGCGTATAGCTCAATCTTTCTAGATTTTGGGAGATATTACCAGCTGTACTGTGGAGTTCTTTTATGATAGCTAGTTGTTTAAAATTTGAAGTTCAATTATTATTTCCGTTAATTCTCCATGTATGTTAGGCTTACCTAGTCGTAGAGACTAGGTGCTATCACGACATCCTACAGTGGGACATTGGGGTTGTGACAAGTTGGTATCAGAGCTCTAGGTTCATAGTTGTAACGAGTCATAGCAGGTTTAGTAGAGTCTTGCGAATCGATACGAAGACGTTTGTACTTCTCTTCGAGAGGATATGAAACTTTTAGGAAACTTCACTTCTATGATTCCTTATCGTGCGAATTTATTGACTTCAAAATTTTCAATCTTTGTCTTTCTATTCTCTCACAGATGGTAAGGACTCGCATCACCGGATCCGACGATCAGACACCTGCACCCACTGCTATAGCCGCGAGAGTATGGAGACTGGGCAGAGGCTGAGGAGGGGCACATGGTGCAGCAAGAGCACCTGCCCGAGTTGCGACAAAAGGAGCCACCAGTAGCTCTTGTTCGGGGTAGGCATCTGAGGCGCCTGTTGCCACCCCTGCACTTCAGGAGACCCTCGCACTGTTCTTGAGTATGTTTGGTACTCTAGCTAGGCGGGGCTGATTCCACTTGAACCAGCCACATCTCAGGTTGGAAAAGGAGCTCAGACCCCTATGGCCTGTACTCCACAGCAGCAGGTCCATGTTGATTAGGTCCCAAGGGTTATATCTATGCAGCTTGTTGTTCTGGTTCAGCCTGAGGTCAGGGCAGTGGCAAATGAGGAGGAGAAGCTTAGACTTGAGAGGTTCAAGGAGTATCATCCTCCTACTTTCAACAGCCTAACTACAGAGGATGCACATGGTTTTCTAGAGGAACACCACTGTATTCTCTGCACTATGGGTATTATGGGGATGAATGGGGTTGCTTTTACTACATTCCAACTGTCAGGGGCAGTATACCAGCGGTGGCATGTGTATGAGGAGGGTAGCCCCGCCGATGCAACTTCACTCACATAGACTCAGTTTTAAAGATGTTCTTGAGAGAGTTTGTTCTTTTGACCCTTAGGATTCATGGCACGTGGAGTTTGACCAGCTGAGCTAGGGTACTATGACAACACTAGAGTATGCTGTGTGATTCACTAATTTGTCCATACATGCACCTGCCTTGGTTTCTACAGTTAGAGAGAGTCCGTCGATTCATCGAGGGGCTCAAATATGGCATTAGATTCAGCATGGCTTGATAGTTGGAGACAGATACCCTATATCAGTAGGTGGCAGAGATTGCACGGAGGTTGGAAGGTATGCGGCACCATGAGAGAGAGGACAGGGTGGCCAAAAGGCCTCGAGGTATTGGAGGATTTAGTGGTGGCCACGCTGCAGCTACAGTCTATCATGGCAGCGGCTATATGAGCCATCCAATTCATTCAGCACTTCCAGCTTCTAGTGGTGCTCCGGCTGCTTCCAGGTCTCAGGTTGCCCATTATGCACCGCCACTATCTAGTGCACCTCCTGCACAGTGTGCTCTCAGCGGTCAGTCTAGCTGACCAGGCCCGAGCTAGTTTTAGCAGCCACACCCACTGAGGGATTGCTTTGAGTGTGGTGATAGCCGCCATATGGTGAGGGACTGCCCCATACTCAAGAAGGGTGCACCTCTACAGACTACTTAGGCTCCACGTATTCCACAGAATCCACAAACTTCGCAGGCCATGGTTGCTGCTCCAGTTGCCGCTCCAGCTGCACAACCAGCTTGGGGTGGAGGTCAGGCGGGTAGGGGTCGCCCTAAAGGGGGAGTCCAGGCCAGATACTATGCTATTTCGAGTAGGACGGAGGCAGTTTCATCAGACGAGGTTATCACAGATATTGTTCTGGTTTTTCATAGAGATGCTACAGTCATATTTGATCCAGGCTCCACTTACTCATATGCATCATCATACTTTGCTCCGTATAGGGGTATATCTCGTGATTCTTTGAGTTCTCCTGTTTATATGTCCACTCTTGTGGGAGATTCTATTGTTGTGGGCCGTGTGTATCGGTCATGTTTAGTTTTTATTAGTGGTTTTGAGACCAGAGTTGATCTATTGTTGCTCAGATGGTAGATTTTGATGTTTTCTTGAGAATGGACTGGTTGTCGCCCTATCATGCTATTCTATATTGTCACAGCAAGACTGTGACATTGGCTATGCCAGGTTTGCCACGGTTATAGTGGAGGGGTACATTGGATTATGTTCCTAGCAAGGTTGTGTCATTTCTAAAGGCTCAATGGATGGTTGAGAAGGGGTGTGATGTTTTCTAGCCTTCACGAGAAATGTTTGTGTTGATACTCCTACCGTTGAGTCAGTTCCGGTAGTGAGAGACTTTCCATGTGTATTTTTAGCGGATCTTCCGGGCATGCCTCCTGTTAGAGATATCGATTTTGGTATTGACTTGTTATTAGACACTCCGCTTATTTCTATTCCACCATATCGTATGGCCTTAGAAGAGTTGAAGAAGTTAAAGGAGCAGTTGCAAGAATTGCTTGATAAGGGTTTTATTCGGCCTAGTGTGTCACCTTAGGTTACTCCGGTTCTGTTTGTGAAGAAGAAGGATGCTTCTACGCGCATGTGTATTGATTATCGGTAGTTGAACAAGGTTATGGTGAAGAACAGGTACTCATTGACACGTATTGATGATTTATTTGATCAGCTGCAAGGTGTTAGAGTATTCTCAAATATTGATTTGCGGTCAGGTATCATCAGCTGAAGATTCAGGATCCAAATATTTTGAAGACTACCTTTAGGACTCGGTATGGTCACTATGAGTTCCTCGCGATGTCAGTTGGGATGACCAACTCCCCAGGAGCATTTATACACCTGATGAACAGTGTATTCCAGCTATATCTTGATTCTTTCGTCATTATGTTTATTGATGTGTATTCCCGCAGTCGGGAGGATGATGAGTAGCATTTGAGGCTTGTGTTCCAAACCTTGAGAAAAAGAAGTTGTATGCAAAATTCTCAAAGTGGGAATTCTGGCTTGATTCGGTGGCGTTTTTGGGTGTCATGTGGTATCGAGTGAGGGGATCAAGGTAGATCCAAAGAGGATTGAAGCAACAGTCTTCAGCTACTGAGATCCGGAGCTTTCCTGGCTTGGCTGGGTATTATTGTTGTTTCGTAGAGGGTTTCTTTTCCAGTGTTGCACCTATGACCAGATTGACCCAGAAGGATGCTCCTTTCAGGTGGCCCAAGGAGTGTGAGGAGCGCTTTCAAAAGCTAAAGATTGTTTTGACTACAGCCCCAGTGTTGGTGTTGCCTAAGGTTCTAGGTCTTACACTGTGTATTGTGATGCGTCACGTGTTAGCCTTGACAGGATGTATATAGAGAATGGTAGGGGGATCACCTACACGTCTCGACAGTTGAAGATTCATGAGAAGAATTATCATGTCCACAACATGGAATTGGCAGCTAATGTTCGTGCCTTGAAGATTTGGCAGCACTATATGCACTGTGTTCCTTGTGAGGTCAGTACCAACCATCGGAGTCTCCAGCATCTGTTTAAATAGTAAGATCTTAATTTGCGACAGAGAAGGTGGTTAGAGTTTCTTAAAGACTATGATATCACTATTCTATATCATCTCGAGAAGGCTAATGTGGTGGCTAATGCATTGAGTCGAAAAGCGGAGAGTATGGGTAGTTTGGCATATCTATCGGTAGCAGAGGAGCCATTAGCCATTGATGTTCAGGCCTTGGCCAATCAGTTTCTTATATTAAATATATCCGAGCCCGGTCAAATTCTTGCTTGCATGGCTTCTAGGTCTTCTTTATATGAGCGCATCATAGAGAGTTAGTATGACGACATCAATTTGCTTGTCCTTAAGGACACGGTACGGGACTGTGATGCTAAGGAGTTTTCTATTGGAGATGACGGTGTGTTGTAGAAGCAAGTCCGGTTGTGTGTGCCCAATGTGGATAGATTAAGTGAGTTGATTTTTCATGAGGCCCACAGTTTGCGGTACTGCCGCTAAGATGTATCAGGATTGGAGGCAGCACTATTGGTGGATAAGAATGAAGAAAGACATAGTGGAGTATGTAGCTCGGTGCCTAAATTGTCAGCAGGTGAAGTATGAGCACCAGAGGCCAGGAGGTTTACTTCAGAGACTTGAGATTCCCCAGTGGAAATGGGAGCGTGTTACCATGGACTTCGTCGTTGGGTTCCTACGGACTCAGAAGAAATTTGATGCTGTATGGGTGATTGTGGATAGGTTGATCAAGTCGGTTCATTTTATTTCCATGGTGACCACCTATTCTTCAGAGCAGCTGACTCATATCTATATCCGCAAGATTGTCCGCCTTCTTGTGTGCCTGTATCCATCATCTCTGACCGGCACACACAGTTTACATCGCACTTCTGGAGAGCCGTACAGCGTGAGTTAAGCACACGGATTGAGTTGAGTACATCATTCCACCCTTTGATGGACGGACAGTCTGAGCACACCATTCAGATCTTAAAGGATATGCTTCGTGCTTGTGTTATGGATTTGGAGAGTTCTTAGGATCAATTCTTTCCTCTTGTGGAGTTTGCCTACAACAACAGCTACCAGTCGAGTATTCAGATGGCTCCTTATGAGGCCCTGTTGGGGAGGCGATGTCGTTCTCTAGTTGGTTGGTTTGAGCAGGGTGAGGCTAGATTGTTGGGCACAAATTTGGTTTAAGATGCCGAAGAGAAGGTTAAGTTGATCTAGGATCGCCTTTGTACAGCACAGTATAGACAAAAGAGTAATGTTGATCAGAAGGTTCGTGATGTAGCATTTATGGTTGGAGTGCAAGCTCGAGGTTTTACCCATGAAGGGTGTGATGAGGTTTGAGAAGAAGGGAAAGTTGAGCCTAGGTATCTTTGTCTTTTTGAGATCCTTGAGAGAGTGAGAAAGGCAGCCTACAAGCTTGCAATGCCACCTAGTTTATCTGCAGTTCATCTAGTTTTCCATGTGTTCATGCTCCGAAATATCACGGTGATTCGTCCCATGTTATAGATTTCAGCTCAGTCCAATTGGAAAAGGAATTATCTAATGTTGAGGAGCCGGTGGCCATATTGGACAGGCAGGTTCGGAAATTAAGGTCAAAGAACATTGCTTCAGTGAAGGTTCAGAGGAGGGGTCAACCAGTCGAGGAGGTGACTTGGGAGATCAAGCATGATATGCATAGCCGTTATCCTTATATTTTCACCACTTCAGGTATGTCTCTACACTTGTTTAAGGATGAATATTTGTTTTAAGAATGGGAGGATCTAAAGACCCGGCCGGTTGTTTTGAGTATTTTAACCCCATTCCCCTATTTATTTCCCCCTATGCTATATTGTGGTTATGTGACTAACCGGGGTGGTTGGTTGGGTTTTAGGTGAGTTCCGGAGTGAATTGGGACACAGTCCCAAAGTTGGAAGCTTAAGTCAAAAGAGTTAATCGGAGTTTGACTTTTGTGTAGATGACTCCGGAATGGAGTTTGACAGTTTTGATAGCTTCGTACGGTGATTTTGGACTTAAGAGCGTGTTTGGATATTGATTTGGAGATCCGTAGGTCATTTTGGCTTGAATTTGGGAATGTTAGAAAATTGAAAGTTTGGAAGGTTGAGAAGTTTGACCGAGAGTTGACTTTATTGATATCAGGGTCGAATTCTGATTCTGGAAGCTGCAATAGGTCGGTTGTGTCATTTATGACTTGTGTGCAAAACTTGGGGTCAATCGGATTGGTTCGATGTGTTTAGCGTTAGTTTTGGAAGTTGAGTTTTCATGGTTTCAATAGGTTTGAATTGGGTTATGATTCATAGAATCGATGTTGTTTGATGTAATTTTTGGCTTCGAGTAGATTCATTATTTGTTTTGGAAGTTTATGGTATGTTCGAACGGGGCCCCGGGTGTGAGTCGGGCTGAAATTGGGCTCATTTGGACTTAAGTTGATTACTGAAGAACTGCTGAAGTTCTAGTGTCATCGCACCTGCGGCAGGCTTGGCCGCAGGTTCGGACATGCAGGAGTTGTTGGAGGGATCAAAGAAGCAAGGTTCTAGGGGCTTGGCTGTGACCGCATATGCGAGGAGATTTTTGCATCTGCGAGCCGCAGGTGCGGAGGAACTGGTCGCAGATACGTATAGAGCCAGTATTCCTGGGGTTGCAGAAGCGGACAATGTCCAATAGCGGAAGCGTTGATGCGTGTTAGTGTCCGTAGAAGCATATTCGCCTGGCTTAATTAAAAGCCACACCTGCAATGGAATTTCAACAGGTGAGTAGCCGCAAAAGCGGTTGTTGGTCTGCAGAAGCGGAATCACTGGGCAGAAAAGGGGCATATCGAGGTTTTGTTCCCATTTTTCATCTTTTGAGTTAGAGACCTGGGTCTTGGGCGATTTTGGAAGAGATTTTTAAGGAGTTAAACAGGGTAAGTGATTTTAACTTGGATTTGACTATTACACATAAATACATCATTGTTTTAATCATTTCGTTAGTTTTTGGAGCAGGAAAAATTGAGGAATTTTGTGAAAACTTCCTAAGCTATATTTTGAGGTTTGAAGTCGAAATTGAATAATTTGGGTATGGTTGGACTCGTTATTGAATGGGTGTTTAGATTTTGTAAGTTTGTTCGGGTTCCGAGACGTGAGCTCAAGGTTAATTTTTTGAGTTGACTTTTTTTTATTTTCTTTAATGATTTCAACTTTATTATCTGAAATAATTTCCTATGGTTTGTATTTATTGTGTAAAGTTATTTTAACTAGATTCGAGTCGCTCAGAGTTGGATATTCGCGGAAAAGGCTTACTAGTGGATTGAGTTAGCTTGTTTGAGGTAAGTATCTTGCCTTACTTTGTGTGGAGGAACTACCCCTTAGGATTTGGGTTGATTGTGTTATTTGTGGTCTAAGAAAGTCGTGTACACAAAGTGACGAGTGGGTACACGGGCTATATGTGGTATTTGACCAACTAGCCTATTTGGACTATTTTCATGTCTTTAATTAATTGTCATAGCATGTTATATTTTTCATTGTTATTCTACCCTTACATGTACTAAACTACCCTCACATTCCTTATTTCACATTGTTAACGCTTGTTCCACCCTTAACTTATTATTTGCTCTTATATGCTTTAGTTGAAATTATTGTCTTCCTTATTGTCTATTACTTCTTAATTGTCAAATTGTTTACGCGAAGTTGTTGTTTTCATGGGATAGCTCCTTGTTGACTTATTGGTGATGAAGTTGTAAAAGTCGTTCTCACATTGAGGCAAAGTTGTTAATTATTGAAATACCATTCTTGTTGAGCTATCACTTTTAGTTTGTTACTGTTGAGGCTCTTGTATACATTGTGGTTGAGTCATGGGTTGTTTGTTGTGGAAACGTTAGTTTTATTGATTCTTTTGGGAAGTTGTAGCATATGGGCACTTGTGGTGCGAGTTGTTATTGTACCGTGATATTGATGTGCATGCGACGGTATAAGTATGGGGGTTAATGTTCATACGGAGGCATAAGGTGGGATTTATGTGCGTGTTGCTAGTAAGGGAATTACTTGAAGCCACGTGGTGACATAAGGTGGGCTAAAGTTAGCTATTTCAGAAAAAATGTTTTCAAACTATCTAAATGTAAGGCTCACGTGGTGGTATAAGGAAAGATTGTGAGTGAAATTGTTAAAAGTGAATACGAGGTGGTACCTCGGTTGTGATTCTTATTGATTATCTTTCATTTCCCTCACTTGTAATGGCCCACATTGTTTTCTTGATGTTCTTACTATGTGTTTATTCCGTGCTGCCTTTATTGCCCCAAATGCGGTTGTAGCTTATCTTGTTGTATTTCTTTATTTGCCTTATTTTTCCTCGTTTCCCTTATTAGATTGTACACACTTATTCAACTTATTTTTCTTATCCTAGTAGGTATCTTGACCTGGTCTTGTCACTACTCTACTGAGATTAGGCTTGATACTTACTTGGTACCATTGTGGTGTACTCATACTATGCTTCTGCACATCTTTTTGTACCGATCCAAGTACCTCATATCGGATAGGCATTTGTGATTTGGATATACCTCGCGGAGACTTCAAGGTATACTTGCCCGGTGTTCGAAGGCCTCGAAGTCACCCTCTGTCCTTGTTTTTCCATTACATACTCTTTATTTAGATAGTGATGTATTAGGGATGTTTCAGTATATTCATGTAGAGCTTATGACTCAGTCTCACTAGATTTTTGGAGTTATTGTCAGCTATATACAGGAGTTCTTTTATGATAGCTAGTTGGTTTAAATTTGAAGTTATATTATTATTTTCATTAATTCTCCATGTATGTTAAGCTTACCTAGTCTTATAGACTAGGTGTCATCATGACATCCTACGGCGGGAGGTTGGGCTCATGACACAGTTCCACGCTAATTCTAAGAAGAAAGTTCCCAGTGCCCAAACTCTTCCTCTATGCTAACGCGACCTTGTCCACGTGAACTCAAACCACAAACCAAGACATTATGCAAACGGGGAAGACTCGTCGCAACCGCGATGATCAATATCTCGTCTGCCACATCCTTCTTCGCGATCTGGAGCCTTGCTACGTAGTCACGATTCATTGCAACATTCTACCATATCTGCCACTCCAAACTCAACCAAAATGATCCAAAACCACCCCGAATTACACCCGAAGTCTGGTCTAATCATACCAAAAGGTCCAAATACCTTATCTGAACTCATCCAAAGGCTCAAAGATCAAAATCATTCTCTTAACCTTCAAACTTTATCGAATGCATCCGAATAACACTTAGATATTCGGATCATAACCAAACTTTGTATACAAGTTCCAAAATATTGAATGAACCAATATAAGGTCTCCAAACCACAATAGGTGTCCGGTAACACCAAAGTCAAATACTGATCAAACTTACGAACCTTCAAAAATAGTTCATTAAGCTTGATTTGAGGTGCGGTTCGTGGTTTTGATGATATTATGTGTTGAGGACTCGAGTAGCTCTGTGTTTATGTTTTGGGACTTGTTGGTATGTTCTGACGGGGTCAAGGGGCTCGGGTGTGTTTCATATGAGTTTCAGATTATTTTGATCATGATGGGTAGTTCTAGTGCTAGTTCTTCGCACCTTCGTTGATTTGGCTGCAGGTTCGCACTCGCTTACGCAAGGGAGTGATTGCTTTTTCAAAGGGGAGGTGTTAGGAGACTTTCCCTTTTGCAAAGTGTTAGGCGCAGATGCAGAGCCACTTCTACGAGTATTGAAGCATACATGGGAAGCCACAGATGCGTGTCTTGGTCCGCAGATGTGAGTAATGGTCAGATCCAGCTTGTCCGCAGATGTGAGCGATGCTCGTAGGTGCGACAATTTGTCCTCAGATACGGAATTCACTAGCTTCGAAGGTTGTCTTATTTTATCATATTTTGAGATCTAGAGTTCGGATTTGGGCGATTTTTTAGGTGACTTTCACGATTTGGATTGGGGTAAGTATTCTCGACTAGGATTTGATTGTAATACATGATTCTGTCTTCAATATTTGGCTATTGATTGGTGAATTTAAATGAAAAATTGGGGGTCTAGGTCTAAACTATTCTAAAGTGAATAACTTGATTTTGAACACCGATTTGGAGTCAGAATGGTATGAAATTAGTACGGTTGGACTTATATTCGAATGGGCTATCGAGATTTGTCATTTTTGAGGGGCTTCGAGGTGCGGGCCTGGGTTGAATTTGGTATTTGATTAAGGATTTGACCTTTATCATTTGGGTTTGTTTCCTATGACATTATTTGATTTTTTTGAGTTATTTTTGGCTCATTTAGAGCCGTTCAGAGGTCGATTCGCGCGGGATGGCATTTCTAGAGTATTTTTTTGGCTTGCATGATATTTATTTGGCTTTTTGTTCGAGTTATGTAACATATCTATACTTGTAATTGAGGGTGTTTATCCTTGAAAACTATAATATTTGAGATGTGCTAGGGGTGACGCACGTGCTAGGTGACGGGTGTGTGTACGTGCACCGGGTTATTCGTGATCCAGGTAGTTCTTAGGCTATTATGTGCCTTTTTTGCTATCATGATTCTTTGATACCATATTTTCTCCATTTATATGACTACGTGAGTTATTATTCATGCTAGGAGTCATGTCTAGTCTATCTGGTTAATTGTTTGAGACATGAGGGTTATCTTTTTCATGTTGAGTTATTTGCCTTAGCTTAGTCATACTGTTCAGTCATGATAGTTATATCTGCATGTTAAATCTCTATCTTTATGCACTTCTGATATGTTGTCTCACGTGTAATTGGTGTCCTTGTACGTGGAATGTGTTTGAGCTATCTTTGTGGCACATTGTGATATTCCGTGTTTTATATAACTGGACTATATTTTTGTGAGATATTGGTATATGGAGACTTGAGTGTATTTGTGACTGATGTGGGCCATAAAGTCATGTTATGAGTTATGTTGGATCGGGTTGCACGCCATAACTGACTGATATTTGGATCAGGTTACATGCCGCAACAGTTATATTGATTTTGAGATGACGCATACGCCAGGCCCCACATTGGCTAAGTAGTACTTATTAAGGGCGGCGCGTGCACTAGGCCCCACTATTGGGCTATGTGATCTAGATTAGCACTTCGGCCAGGATCCTTCCCTCCGGAGTCTAGTAGTACAATGCAGACACAGAGTTGTATGTGCATTGGTGAGGGGCATTTGTGCCAGGAACCCGTACAGTGCTGAGTGATTATGTGTGTGATGTCAAGGGGAATTTGAGCCAGGCACGATGAGTGTGCTGAGAGTGAGTGTACTTGATGATTTCACTATGATATTGTTCACTTGACATGTATGTTTGACATGTCGGCATAGACATGTATTTTTCTCATGGTAGATGGCAATATAGTGTTATTGACCTGACATTTATACTTGACATGTATGCATAAAGATATATTCCTCATGCTAACCTGCAAATGAAAAGTCTTATCTACTGTTGAAAGTTTAGAACAATCACAGTTCTTTGACAAAATCATATTCTTAGTGGCTTTGGCGAAAGATTTGGGCTTTAATTGTTATACTTGTAAAGCATGCTAATTTTTCGTATTTGTGACCTATGTTGTTGTAGATCACTGGTGTTGAACATTGACCTTCTTCCGAGCTCGTCACTACTTTCAGCTCGAGGTTAGGTTTATTACTTATTGAGTACATGGGGTCGGCTGTACTCATACTACAGTTTTGCACCTTGTGCGCAGATTTTGGAATTGAGATGTTGTGGATGAAGGGAGCTGGTACTGATTATGTACCTGCCATCGGGATATAGCTACCACTTGTCCTTGCTAGTTTTGGATTTGAAGTGCGTTTATGTACATTCCAAACATATGTTGTATTCATTTCATACCAGCTATGTAAATCTAAGTTTTAGTGGCTTATGACTTGTAATACCAATTCTTGGGTAATTATATAAAAATCCAATTAATTCACTTATTGCTTTCTTATTAGCTTCATTAGATTTGGTTTGACTATTGCTTGGCTTACCTAGTGGGTTGGGTTAGGTGCCATCGGGATTAAATGGATTTTGGGTCGTGACAAGTTGGTATCAGAGCTCTAGGTTCATAGGTTCTACAAGTCATAAGCAAGTGTTTAGTAGAGTCTTGTCATCGGTATGATGACATCCATACCTATGTTCAAGAGGCTACAAAACATCTAGGAAACCTCGCATTTCTTTTTCCTTATCATGCAACATTGATTCAGCTTGAACTGTATCTCTTTGATTTTCTTCCACTCACTCGTATGTTATGTTGAGCGCTCGGTGTCAGTTGTGCATCGACGGCTTGAGATGTCATGGATTAGGTGCGTGATGTGTTATCCATATTGTGGAGATAGCCTGGTCTAGAAGACTTGAGTGCAGGTTCAGGTTACAGCTTAGGCTCGGTAGTTTCAGTTGTGTAGGAATGTGCTTTTAGACTTGTATGTCTAGTAGTGTCCCCAGGAGTAGGATTGATGGCTCAGTGAGTGGTTGGGTAGCTATATGATGAGTGCTATGTGACTGAGGGTTGTGCTTAGATGACTTGGATGTGATGAGAAGGGTTTGCTTGGGGCATAAAGGACCATGGATGCTTGATCTTTGTCTTGATGTGTGGTGCAGTCTCGAGTTATGAGCACGTTGAGGGGTCTTTCTTCTTGCTCATTTATGGAATGAAGTGGATTCTTATATCTTGTTGATGAGTTTGAACTCGAGAAGATCAAGTGATTGCATTGTGGCTGTGACCATGACTGGACGTAGAGAGATGCTAGTTTGAGGCTAAGCAGGTAGGTTATCTCCTGCGGGATGTTCAGAAGTTGTATGTGATCCTTATGATGTTGATGTGGAGAGTTTCCTTTCTATTAATAGATTATGTGCTGCAATTTGAGTTAGTATCACTTGAGGAAGTTCACACAGTTGTCGCGAGGATAGAGATGTGCTTAGCAGATGATTTGAGGTATTTTATAAATTTGAGCTACATGAGCATATGAATGATTTAGTTGACTTATAGTGCGGGATTATGTCATTTATAGAGTAAGGGTATTGTAGGATATCAAATGTAAAGTTATGTGGCTTCGAGCCAATTCGCGAGTCTGCTATCGACGATCAGAGTGCATGGTCATTTTTTATATTAGTTTTGGACTGAGGTATACTTATGGATCAGTTATGACTTGGAGAGGATGATTTCGAGGATGACTTGAGTAAGAAAATTGCTCAGTACATGATTTACTATTCTTTATGGGCATATAGAAATCTTGTGCTGATTCGTGTTTGTTATTCATGGTGGATGTAGTGTGGAGGGAGAAGGGATTCACTTGGTCGATAAAGGTCAGTTACTTTATTCGGTGTTTGTGTGCCAATAGGCATAAGTTTCTCGGCTCGTTTTGCCGGTGCATTGGAGATTAGAGTAGGTTGGATGACTCTTGAGAAGGTTCTAAAGGGTTCAATATCCATATGTGGTAATGAGGAATTCCGGAATTTATAAATGGCTAAGATCTGAGATTTGCATTGGATGGTGTTGAGACCCGTGGTATTTCTGTATCATTATGGATTTTACATTTCAGTATTGTGACTACTCGGCAAGTCGTCTTATGAGCTACCGCTCCGTTTTTCCCATTTCTGCCTCGTTATGCTTCGTTATGTCATTTGGGATATGTGTGCAAAATCTCATGTCATTCGGATAGGATTTGATTGGGTTTTTTATCAAATTAGTAATTTAGAAGATTTTGAAATTCTTAGGCTTGAATCCGATGGGAATTCGGTGTTGGAGGTGGTTTCAGCGTTCCGAAGGTTAGAACAAAATTCGAATAACATTATGGGGTATGTTGGCATAGTTGGTTGGTGTCCCAGTGGCTTTGGGTGAGTTTAGGGCGGCTAGACAGGCTGTTTCGCCCTTGGAAAAGTTGCAGAAAAACCAGAAGTTGCAATTTTGTAAAAGAATAAAGAGACATCGCAAAGGGAGATATGCTATCGCAAACCCAGCATGCGAGCCGCAAACGACACACCCAGATCGCAAACCCAGACAGTTTTCTGGGCAAAGAATGACGTCAAGAATGCGGTCAGAAATGCGGTCGCATTTCCACAATGTGGACCGCATATCAACCACACTGAGACCGCAGATCGAGACAAATTTCTGGACAAGATCCATGTCAGAAATGCGGTCTGAAATGCGGTCGCATTTCTAAAATGCGAACCGCATATCGTTCATTGAAATCGCAGACCAAGACAGATTTCAGGACAAAAATCAACGTCAAAAATGCGGTCAAAATGCGGTCACATTTTTTACCCGACTGGTGCGTTTTTGTCCCGATTTTTGACCCTTTATAAATAGAAACTAGTACCCATTGGCCATGCAAAACCCACTATCATTACCATCTAAGAGAAACACCTCCAAAACACCCTAAATCACAGCAAATCAACCTCAAAACTATATCCAAAGGAGACTTGCTTGGACAGATACTTAACAGCGGGGATTTCAGCCATTTTTAAACATTATTTGGAGCTATAGAGTTCGGATGGAAGCGAATTTTGAGGCGACTTTTGGGAGATTTTTAAGAGAAACATCGGGGTAAGTGTTCCTAACTCAACCTTGGTCAAATTACCCCAGTATATCGCTATTTTAGTGTTTAATTGGGATTTAAGTTGGAGAAATTATGGAAAACCCTTAAGTTTAGATTTAAGATTTGAAGGTCGAACCGATGTCGGAATTCGATGATTTTTGGTATGGTTGAACTCGTTAGGAGGTAAGGGACACATTGATGTAAAAATTTATGAACTTCGAGAAGTGGGCCCGGGGCTCGGGTTTTGCTAATTTCGTAATTTCTTGACATTTTCTGATTGTTTCTCTTGGGCTTTGTTCCCTCAGCGTATTGTGACGTATTAGTTCTGATTTTGGATAGATTCGACGCACGTGGAGGCCAATTCAAAGGGCAAAGGCGTCGCGGGCTAGGGATTTAGCTGGTTTGAGGTGAGTAGTGATTGTAAATGATGTTCTGAGGGTTTGAAACCCCAGGTTTGCACATCATAGTGCTATATTGAGGTGAGGCACACGCTCGATGATGAGCGTGGGGTCGTTTACTACTGAGGATTGTGACTTGGTCCATCCCGATTGACGATTTTACTACGCATTTGATTGAAACTTACTTGTTATTATCATGATTTGTGTTGATTGCCATCTTTGGGATTCGTGCCAATTATTTGAACCCTTCGAGGATCTTTATCACTGTTTCCTCACTATTTTTGACTTATTACTTGAACTCAGTCATGCTGTTTTTTTGAGAGTTGAGCCCGAGGGGCTGGTACTATTTTTATGATATTGCCCGAGGAGCGGATTTGTTGATATATATAGCCCGAGGGGCGATGTTTTACTTCACATGTTTTTACCTGTTGAAAGGAGATTTTACTTTAATTTCTCACTGATTTACTGTTTGCGAATGATGTTTTAAATGCTTCATTATAGAATGCCTTGTGCTTTGTGTGTTTTCTTACTTTCAGTCGTTATTTATGCTTATTACTCACTGAGTTGGAAGTACTCACATTACTCCCTACACCATGTGTGCAGATTCAGGAATTGTTGGTTCCGCCCCAAAGTATTGATTTCTCCTGTCCAGGCGGTGATTCAGAGACTACGAGGTAGCTGTTGGCATCCGCAGCCCCATATCTCTTTCATCTTGTTGTTCCTATGTTCTTCAAAAAAAATTGTGCCAGATATTGTAATTAGAAATCTTAATATTAAGATTCATTAGTTGCTCATGACATTGTGACACCCCGGTTTGGGCTGTAGTCGGGATAGTTAGCTATATTTTCCGGGAATGATTGCTATTAAACTATGCTTGTATTGTTTCCTTGTAAATTAACTGCTTAAAATGAGATTTTGTTTGAATTGGCTGGCCTTGTCTTCACGAGAGGCGCCATCACGACCGGGTTCGGGGTTAGGGTCGTGACAGCTTGGTATCAGAGCCTAGGTTACACAGGTCTCACGAGTCATGAGCGTGTTTAGTAGAGTCTCGCGGATTGGTACGGAGACGTCTGTATTTATATTTGAGAGGCTGCAGAACCTTTTTAGGAACACTTCATATTCTTGAAATTCTTGTCGTGCGAGCTTGTTGATCCGAACACTAAAGCTTATGTTATCCTATTCTCTCACAGATGGTGAGGACGCGAGATACCGGACGAGGTGGACGACCACCAGTGCCACCCACTGAGGCCACCAGAGGCCGCGGACGCGGTCGTGGTCGTGGCAGAAGCAGAGCAGCTAGGGCAACACCTGTTGATCCACCAGCTGCCCCAGCTCAGGATCAAGCTCCAGTGGCACCGGCTCAGGCACCAGCTGTGCCTATCATTATTCCAGGTCTTCAGGACACCTTGACTCAGATCTTATCAGTTTGCACGGGCCTAGCTCAGGCGGTTTCAGCCACCACAACAGCAGCTACTTCACAGGCGGGGGGAGGCAATCAGAGCCCCGCTGCTCGCACACCTGAGCAGGCAGTGCAGGGACCTCAGATGCCGGGGGCACCTCCAGCCTAGCCGGTTGCACCAGCTCAGGAGTTCACGGTACCAGTTAAGCCAGATGATGAGCAGCATCGTCTTGAGAGGTTTGGCACACTCCAGCCTCCGTCATTCAGTGGTGCTGAGGGTGAGGATGCCCAGGGTTTTCTTGACAAGTGTCAGCGAATGCTCCGGACAGCCGGGATTCTTGATTCTAGTGGTGTGGCATTCACCACCTTTCAGTTTACGGGAGCTACGTTCACTTGGTGGGAGGCGTATGAGAGGCGTAGGTCGGTTGATGCAGCGCCCCTTACTTGGTAGTAATTCTCCACTCTTTTCTTGGAGAAGTATGTGCCGCAGTCCCATAGAGAGGAGCTGCGTAGATAGTTCGAATGGTTGCGACAGGGGGATATGACTGTGTTGCAGTATGAGTCGAGGTTTTCTGAGTTGGCTCGTCATGCTGTCTGGATGGTTCCGACTGACCGTGAAAGGATCAGGAGGTTTGTGGATGGCCTTAACTATCATCTCCGTATTCTCATGACCAGGGAGAGAGTATTGGGTGCTTCCTTCGAGGAGGTAGTTGATATAGCTCGCAAGATTGAGACGGTTCGCCGTCAGGAGCGAGAGGAGAGGGAGGCTAAGAGGCCTCGAGGATCGGGCAGTTACCGTGGTACTCCTTCGAGGGGTCAGTTTCAGCTAGGTAAAGGTCGTTCCTTCAGGCCCGCTCAGCCAGCCCGTCCAGAGTACCGTGGGGCATCTACAGGTCGTGGTTATCATGGGTTGCAGCAGGGCCAGTTATCACTCAGCGCCCTCCCAGCTCGTGCTCCGTCAGCCCAGGGTCCTTCGATGCCGAGTGCACCTGCTAGACACTCCGGTGCGAGAGGTTCCCTTCATTCCTCTTCTCCAGCACCAGGGAGTTGTTATGAGTGTGGCGAGATGGGCCACATGTGGAGGCAGTGTCCTCATCATGGTGCTACATCGTCCCAGCAGAGGGGTCAGCCCTCGACTTCTGCTCCAGTTACTTTACCACCCGCCCAGCCAGCTAGGGGTGGAGGTCAGGCAGCCAGGGGTCGCCCCAGAGGGGGAGGTCGACCAGGCGGTAGCCAGGATCGATTCTATGTTATTCCAGGCAGGACAGATGCGAGTGCTTTAGATGCCGTCATTACATGTATTGTTTCAGTCTACCACAAGGATGCCTCTGTATTATTTGATCCCGGTTCCACCTATTCATATGTGTCCTCATATTTTGCTCATTATTTGGGTACGCCCTGGGGGTTTCTTGCTTTACCTGTTCATGTGTCTACCCCGGTGGGCGATACTGTTGTTGTAGACCGTGTGTACCGGTCATGTGTAGTGACTATTGGGGGACTGGATACACGAGTGGACCTATTGCTATTGAGCATGGTGGATTTTGATGTCATTTTAGGCATGGATTGGTTATCTCCGTGTCGTGCTATTCTAGACTGTCATGCTAAGACAATCACCTTGGCTATGCCGGATGTGCCACGAATCGAGTGGCGTGGCGTGACTGACTACATTCCTAGTAGAGTGATATCATTCTTGAAGGCCCAGCGTATGGTTGGGAAGAGTTTCCTTTCATACCTAGAATTTGTGAGGGATGTTGGAGCTGAGACTCCAAGCATTGAATTTGTTCCAGTTGTGAGGGATTTTCCCGATGTATTTCCCCCAGACCTGCTGGGCATGCCACCTGACAGGGATATTAATTTTGGTATTGACCTGGTGCCGGGCACTCAGCCCATATCTATTCCACCGTATCGTATGGCACCAGCAAAGTTGAAAGAATTGAAGGAGCAACTTCAGGAACTCCTAGATAAGGGGTTCATTCGGCCTAGTGTGTCATCTTGGGGTTCACCGGTTCTGTTTGTGAAAAAGAAGGATGGCACGATGAGAATGTGCATTGATTACAGGCAATTGAACAAGGTAACAATCAAGAACAAGTACTCTTTGCCTCGCATTGATGATTTGTTTGACCAGCTTCAGGGAGCGCGAGTGTTCTCCAAGATTGATCTCCGTTCGGGTTATCACCAGTTAAAAATCAGGGATTCAGACATTCTTAAGACTGCTTTCCGAACTAGATATGGTCACTATGAGTTTCTTGTTATGTCTTTCGGGCTAACCAATGCCCCAACAGCGTTCATGCAGTTGATGAACAATGTATTTTGGCCCTATCTAGATTCGTTCGTAGTTGTATTCATTGATGATATTCTGGTGTACTCGCGTAGTCAGGAGGAGCACGCGAAGCAATTGCAAGTTGTATTGCAGAGATTGAGGGAGGAGAAGCTTTATGCAAAATTCTCTAAGTGTGAGTTTTGGCTCGGTTCATTGGATTTCTTGGGGAACGTAGTGTCTAGCGAGGGTATACAGGTTGATCCAAAGAAGATAGAGGCGGTTCAGAGTTGGCCTAGACCGTCCTCAGCCACAGAGATTCGTAGTTTCCTTAGGTTGGCAGGCTATTATCGCCGGTTTGTTCAGGTATTTTCATCCATTACATCGCCCTTGACCAAATTGACCCAGAAGGGTGCTCCTTTTGTATGGTCGGACGAGTACGAAGAGAGCTTTCAGAAGCTCAAGACAGCCTTGACCACAGCTCCAGTGTTGGTTTTGCCATCAGCTTCAGGCGCATATACTGTGTATTGTGATGCTTCAAGAGTTGGGATTGGTTGTGTATTGATGCAGGAGGGTAGAGTTATTGCTTATGCTTCTTGTCAGTTGAAGCCCCATGAGAAGAACTACCCCGTGCATGATTTGGAGCTGGCTGCCATAGTCCATGCACTGATGATTTGGAGGCATTACTTGTTCGGCGTATTTTGTGAGGTGTTTACTGATCATCGTAGCCTTCAACATTTTTTCAAACAAAAAGATCTTAATTTGAAGTAGCGGAGATGGCTGGAATTGCTCAAGGATTATGATATCACTATATTATACCATCAGGGAAAGGCCAATGTGGTGGCCGATGCTTTAAGCCGAAAGGCAGTGAGTATGGGGAGTTTAGCATATATTCCAGTTGGGGAGAGACCCCTTGCAGTTGATGTTCAGGCCTTGGCCAATAGGTTTGTGAGACTAGACCTTTCGGAACCTAATCGGGTGTTGGCTTGTGTGGTTTCTCGGTCTTTGTTATATGATCGCATCAGGGAGTGTTAGTATGACGATCCGTATTTGCTTGTCCTTAGGGACAAAGTTCAGCATAACGATGCTAGAGATGTCACCATCGGCGATGATGAGGTGTTGAGGATGCAGGGCCGGATTTGTGTACCCAATGTGGATGGGCTTCGGGAGTTGATTCTGGAGGAGGCCCATAGCTCGCAGTATTCCATTCATCCGGGTGTCGTGAAGATGTATCAGGACTTGAGGCAACACTATTGGTGGAGAAGAATGAAGAAAGATATTGTGGGATTTGTAGCTCGGTGTCTCAACTTCAATAGGTAAAATATGAGCATCAGAGACCGGGTGGCCTGCTTCAGCAGATGGCTATTCCCAAGTGGAAGTGGGAGCGGATTACTATGGACTTTGTTGTTGGACTTCCACGGATTTGAAGAAGTTCGATGCCATTTGGGTGATTGTGGATCGGCTGACCAAGTCCGCGCACTTCATTCCTGTGTGTACTACTTATTCTTTAGAACGGTTGGCAAGGATTTATATCTGAGAGATTGTTCGACTGCATGGCGTTCTAGTTTCTATTATTTCATATAGAGGTACTCAGTTTACTTCGCAATTTTGGAGAGCCGTGCAGAGGGAGTTGGGTACTCAGGTGGAGTTGAGCACAGCTTTTCATCCTCAGACGGATGGGCAGTCCGAGCGTACCATTCAGATACTGGAGGACATGTTACGTGCATGTGCTATTGATTTCGGAGGTTCATGGGATGAGTTTCTATCGCTTGCGGAGTTTGCTTATGACAACAACTACCAGTCGAGTATTCAGATGGCTCCGTATGAGGCTCTGTATGGGAGGCGGTGTAGATCTCCGGTTGGTTGGTTCTAGCCGAGCGAGGCTAGGCTATTGGGGACTGACTTGGTTCAGGATGCTCTAGAGAAGGTGAAAACAATCCAGGACAGGCTCCGTACAGCGCAGTCGAGGCAAAAGAGTTATGCCGATAGGAAAGTCCAAGATATGTCCTACATGGTTGGTGAGAAGGTCTTGCTGAAGGTTTCGCCCATGAAGGGTGTTATGAGATTCGGGAAGAAAGGAAAATTGAGTCCTCGGTTCATTGGGCCATTTGAAGTGCTTCGGAGAATTGGGGAGGTGGCTTATGAGCTTGCTTTGCCACCCAGCCTGTCGAGTGTACACCCAATATTTCATGTTTCTATGCTTCGGAAGTATATTGGGGATCCGTCTCATATCTTGGACTTCAACACAATTCAGTTGGACGATGATTTGACGTATGATGTGGAGCCAGTGGCGATTTTGGGTCGTCAGGTTCGGAAGTTGAGGTCAAAGGATATAGCTTCAGTGAAAGTGCAGTGGAGAGGTCGACCCGTGGAGGAGGCTACCTTGAATACTTAGCGTGAGATGCGGAGAAAATATCCTCACCTATTTGAAGCTTCAGGTACGTTTCTTGAATCGTTCGAGGACGAACGTTTGTTTAAGTGGGGGAGAATGTGACGACCCGGCCAGTCGTCTCATGAGTTACCGCTCTGTTTTCCCCATTTCTACCTTATTATGCTTCGTTATGTTATTTGGTATGTGTGTGCGAAATTTCATGTCATTCGGACATGGTCTGATGGGGGTTTTGATTAAAAGAGCAACTTAGAAGATTTTGAAATTCTTAGGCTTGAATCCGACGGGAATTTGGTGTTGAGAGGTTGATTGGGCGTTCCGAAGGTTAGAACAAATTCGAATAACGTTATGGGATATGTTGGCGTAGTTGGTTGGGGTCCCAGTGGCCTCGGGTGAGTTTAGGGTGGCTAAACGGACTGTTTCGCCCTTGGAAAAGTTGCAGAAAAATCGAAGTTGCAATTTTGTAAAAGAATAAAGAGACATCGCAAAGCAGGATATGCTATCGCAAACCCAGCATGCGAGCCGCAAACCACACACCCAAATCGCAAACCCAAACTGTTTTCTGGGCAAAGAATGACGTCAAGAATGCGGTCAGGAATGCTGTCGCATTTCCACAATGCGGACCGCATATCCACCACACTGAGACTGCAGATCGAGACAGATTTCTGGACAAGATCCATGTCAGAAATGCGGTTTGAAATACGGTCGCATTTCTAAAATGCAAACTGCATATCGTATATTGAAATCGCAGACCAAGACAGATTTCTGGACAAAAATCAACGTTAAAAATACGGTCGTATTTTTGACCCGACTGGTGCGTTTTGTTACGATTTTTGACCCTGTATAAATAGAAACCAGTACCCATTGGCCATGTAAAAACCCACTATCGTTACCATCTAAGAGAAACACCTCCAAAACACCCTAAATCACAGCAAAATCAACCTCAAAACTATATCCAAAGGAGACTTGCTTGGACAGATACTTAAGAGAGGGGATTTCAGCCATTTTTAAACATTATTTGGAGCTATAGAGCTCGTATTGAAGCGAATTTTGAGGCGACTTTCGGGAGATTTTTAAGGGAAACATCGGGGTAAGTGTTCCTAACTCAACCTTGGTCAAATTACCCCAGTATATCGCTATTTTAGTGTTTAATTGGGATTTAAGTTGGAGAAATTGTGGAAAACCCTTAAATTTAGATTTAAGATTTGAAGGTCGAACCGATGTCGGAATTCGATGATTTTTGGTATGGTTGAACTCATTAGGAGGTAAGGGACACATTGATGTAAAAATTTCTGAACTTCGAGAAGTGGGCCCGAGGCTCGAGTTTTGCTAATTTCGTAATTTCTTGACATTTTTCGATTGTTTCGCTTGGGCTTTGTTCCCTTAGCGTATTGTGACGTATTAGTTCTGATTTTGGATAGATTCGACGTGCGTGGAGGCCAATTCGAAGGGCAAAGGCGTCGCGGGCAAGGGATTTAGCTGGTTCGAGGTGAGTAGTGATTGTAAATGATGTTCTGAGGGTTTGAAACCCCGGGTTTGCACATTGTAGTGCTATATTGAGGTGAGGTACGCGCTCGATGATGCGCGTGGGGTCGTTTATTACTGGGGATTGTGACTTGGTTCATCCCGATTGACGATTTTACTACGCATTTGATTGAAACTTACTTGTTATTATCATGATTTGGGCTGATTGCCATCTTTGGGCTTCGTGCCAATTATTTGAGCCCTTCGGGGATCTTTATCACTGTTTCCTCACTATTTTTGACTTATTACTTGAACTCAGTCGTGCTGTTTTCACTATTTTACAACTCAGCCACTTTTACTCAGTTTTGAGACTTAAACAATATTTTAAACGATGTTTTTGGGCTGAGGACTACTGTTTTACTATAGCCCGAGGGGCTTGTGATGATTTTTCTGACTGAGTGCGGCTGAGGGCCAGATGTGAGGTTTTACTGAGTGATATGAGGCCGAGGGCATGAGATACTTTATGTGCCACGAGGTGGCTTGCGACTGATATAAGGCCGAGGGCCTGAGATACTTTATGTGCCACGAGGTGGCTTGTGATTGATATGAGGCCGAGGGCCTAGATATATGCCACGACGTGGCTTGATATTACGCTTGGGCCGTAAGGGGCCCCTCCCGAAGTCTGTACACCCCTAGTGAGCGCGGGTACACATTGTGATGTGAAATATAGCCCGAGGGGATGATATTATATTATGTGATAGCCCGAGGGGCTGATATTGTACTATGTGATAGCCCGAGGGGCTGATGTTGTTCCATGTGATAGCCCAAGGGGCTAATGTTGTTCTGAGAGTTGAGCCCGAGGGGCTGGTACTGTTTTTATGATGTTGCCCGAGGGGCGGATTTGTTGATATATATAGCCCGAGGGGCGATGTTTCACTTCACATGTTTTTACCCGTTGAAAGGAGATTTTACTTGAAATCTCATTGATTTACTGTTTGCGAATGATGTTTTAAATGCTTCATTATAGAATGCCTTGTGCTTTGTGTGTTTTCTTACTTTCAGTCGTTTTTATGCTTATTACTCACTTAGTTGGAAGTACTCACATTACTCCCTACATCATGTGTGCAGATTCAAGCGTTGTTGGCTCCGCCCCGGAGTATTGATTTCTCCTGTCCAGGCGGTGATTCAGAGACTTCGAGGTAGCTGTTGGCGTCCGCAGCCCCGTATCTCTTCCATCTTGTTGTTCCTATGTTCTTTAAAAAAAAAATTGTGCCAGATATTGTAATTAGGAATCTTGCTATTAGGATTCATTAGTTGCTCATGACATTGTGACACTCCGATTTGGGCTGTAGTCGGGATGGTTAGCTATATTTTTCGCGAATGATTGCTGTTAAACTATGCTTGTATTGTTTCCTAGTAAATTAACTGCTTAAAAGGAGATTTTGTTTGAATTGGCTGACCTTGTCTTCACGAGAGGCGCCATCACGACCGGGTTCGGGGTTAGGGTCGTGACAACAGGCAGTTGCAATCTCTGACCAAGACGATGATGAAACAGAATCCTTCTTAGGACATCTTTCTTCTATAAGGATTCAGAAATACCATGTTAGGGTAACTCTCATCGTCAGTAAATCTTTTGTTTGGACTGGCGTAGCTTTATTTGACACTGGTTACAAATAAAGGCGTTCATGTGGATTATCCCACAAGCAATGTCTTTCTTATTTTCCATAAGCCTCCAACTTATGTAGTCATACATTCTTTGAAAGATAAAGAAAAACAAATTATGTTTTTAAAAGAAGACGTAGCTTTCCAAAGAATACAGAAGCAGTTAACTAATTTTGTAATCTCTTCTAAAATTAAAAGTTTAGAAGCTAAGATTCAACAGGAGCTTTGTTCCGATTTGCCAATGGCATTTTGGAAGCGTAAGAGGCACATTGTTGGGCTCCCTTAACCTGAAAATCCAGATTTTAAATCAAATTTAGAGAAAATCGTGGCAGCATAGACTCTTTGTAATAAGTCTTTCTTGTTAGGAATAGGATACATAATCCATCTAAGTGCTGTGTTAAGAGGCTTGTAGTTGATGACCAAGCGGGGGACTCCGCGCTCAATTTCGGAGTTTTTGTTGACATAGAATGCCGCACAATTCCAGGAAGACTTTGGAGGAGAAATTATCTTCTTGTCTAAGAGATCATTAATCTCTTTATGACAATGCATTGTAAGCTCGTGATTCATTTGAATAGGTCGAGCTTTAGTAGGGATTATACATATACATATACATATATATATATATATACACATATATATATATATATATATATATATAATAAAAAGTAAAAAATAAAAACTACCCATTCCAATTGAGGAAGTAGTACTGAAAGGAAGCAGTCAAAAATGGTACGTGTATAGTGGCGGCTCTAAAACATATGACTGGAAGTATGGATGATTTCCTTTCACTCAAAGCCCTGCAAAGTGGGAGTGTGTCGTTTGAAAATGGCAAAAAGGGATACAATTTAGGAGTTGGAAAAATTAGGAAGACGCTCACTCACTCAATTGAAAGTGTTTTATGTGAATGACTTGAAATATATCCTGTTGAGTGTCTCTCAAATATGCGACAAAGGAAACAAAGTGGAGTTCTTGTTAAAGTTTTGCACTGTCACCGATCTTATAGCTGTCTGATTGCCGTTGATGACAATGCTGAACTATGGCTGTGAGCACGTGATTTTTACCTTACTTGAAATACTTTCATAAAAATCATTAAATAAGTTTAATTAAGTATTAATCATTCAATGGTTAATAATTAATGCAAATTAAAAAAAAAAATCATCATTATCATGCATTGCATTTAGTGTTTAGGTCGCATTTTAGAATTAAGTTAGTAATTAATCGAAAATCAAAAAAAATGGTTCATTTGCATTTTAGCTTCTAATCTTTAATTAGTAAACTCAAGGATTATTAATTAGTAATTAATTAGTTTAAATCAAAAAATTAAAAAAAGTAATTAAAAATAGTTAATACAATTGAAGGTGTATAAATGGAGAAATTCGGAATTGGGTCAATGGCCAAATCCAAAATTTAAATTGAGCCCAATTACTCAAGCCCAAAATCAGCAACCCATTCCTCTTAAACTTAACCTAACTTCCCCTTTTAATCTGGGCCGTCGATCTTCATAGATCCGATGGCCATAAATCAACCCATCTTAAATATAAAACATCCTTAAAACTAACCCTAACCTAAACATCTTCCCCCCCTTTTCCGCCACTGCTACCCACTCCCTCACCCCATCCGCGACCTATCCACCTTCAACTCGCCAAAATCAGGCGAGTTACTCAACGAGTACCGTGGTCCCCTCCCCTTCCCCCCACGTACTACGGAACATT
>MCJB01049375.1:1343-18503 GCA_002018475.1 Nicotiana obtusifolia
AAGAGCGTCGCGGGCTAAGGACTTAGCCGAATTCGAGGTGAGTAATACTTGTAAATGACGTCCTGAGGGTTCGAAACCCCGGATTGCACCTCATAGTGTTGTGATGAGGTGAGATACCTGCTCGGTGATGGGCATGGGTTGTTTATGAATGGGGATTGGGACTTGGTCCATCCCGGTTGATAGTTTTTACTGAGTTCTTGACTGAAACTCAATTGATATTATTGTGATTGGGCTGATTGCCATGTTTGGGCTTCGCGCCGATTTTCTTAACCCTTCAAGGGTGATTGTTGTTGTATGTGTATTACTATGTTGGGCATACCGCCAGTTGTGTGGACCCTACGAGGGTGTTATTGGGCATATCGCCAGTTGTGTGGACCCTACAAGGGTGTTATTGGGCATACCGCCATTGTTGTTGCATGAAGCATTTCATCAACTTGATTTTTGAAACACATACGCTGTTTCCAAATGATTTTTAAATGGATCGGGTGACACGCCGTCACGAGGTATAGATTTGTATGGATGTAAACCCTTCAGGGGTATTTAAAAACGCTTTGAATCATTATTTGAACTTGGTTTTAGAAAACTAAATGATGTTTTCAAACGATTGTTATATATGGATCGGGTGGCACGCCGTCACAGGTCATGGCTAGTGTTGACTAGCATGACTAGCATTGCATTGCATTGCATGGCATAGCATCGCATCGCATTGCATTGCATTTTTGGTTTGTGGTTCTGTTTACTTCATGCTATCTATTGTGATGTTACGTATTTACTGATCCGTCGTGAATTACTTGAGTTTTATGGTTTCTTGCTTTCAGTTCTCATTTATATTTATTACTCACTGAGTTGGAAGTACTCACTTTACTCCCTGCACCTTGTGTGCAGATTCAGGCGTTAGCGGTCCTGCTCAGAGGTACTAATTACTACTGTTGGACCGGAGCTTCTGAGATTACGAGGTAGCTGCTTGCGTCAGCAGCTCCGTAACTCTTTTCTTTTGTTGATTTTGCTTCCCTCAAACATTGTACTTAAGATATTGTAATAGATATATTATCAGTAGGTCTTCTCTAGTGGCTCATGACTTTGTGACACCCCGATCTGAGGGCTGTAGTCGGGATGGTACTTCTTACGTATATATATATATATATATTCCCGACTCATTTTAATTATTAACATGTTCTTGTTTTCAAATTGCGTCATTTAATTGATTGAACGCAAACGGAATTGGTTTGGCTTGCCTTGTCCCCACGAGAGGCGCCATCACGACCGGGTTGGGATTTTGGGTCGTGACAGTTTCCTTCTAAACTTGTTTAAATTATAGGACACTATAAGTAAGTTCAAGGAAATTGACCTCTGGAAAAACCTACAATGTTGCTCAATGATTGGAATAAGGTCCTGGCCACATTCAAGTGCATATAGGAGGAATTTTTCTCTTTATTGATTGACTGCCCTGATATATTCCCAATATAGGCATCACTTTTCTAAAAGAATAAGGATCAACGGATGCACAAACAATGGTGTCAGCGTCATAAGCTAAATTATTCAAATTTGTGGACCACTTTGGCATTCCATTGCAAATGAACTTAATGTCTTCAAATAAAGAATTTATAGCCCCTGAATGTACCACAACAAATTAAAAATAATGCAAGAAAAAGAGAATCCCCTTGCTTCATTCCTCATGTTGAGCGAAAGAATCCAATTGTTTGACAATTTAACAACATAGAATATCAGTTATTTGAGATGATCCTCCATATCATGATGATATAATATTCTGCAAAACCCATTGTCCTGAATACATATAATAAATATCTCTAAAACACCATATAATATTTCTTGACTATATCCAATTTAATCACCACATTTACTGGCTTTTCTCTCTTCCTAATGTCAATCAATTTCCTGTGTGAGCAAAATATTTTCTGAATTAGTTCTATCCTTGAGAAACCTTGACTAATTAATTATAAAGTTGATCTGTATTGATACACGGGGGCCCTATGACACTACAACACATGATGGTTCAGACACTACCTCACCAAAGAGGATGACTACAATAGGGAAAATTATACTTTACGTTAAAACTAATGCTTTCATTCTACTTAAAACTTTCTAGCCATGGTTGAGAGGCAAAATAATACAAACGTTCAAAAGGATAAGGTCAGATAATGTCTGGGAACTTGGGTACAACACTATTGACTCTAATTTCTTTCTTTGCTATGATAGCATTGTATAGGGCAAAATTGATTAATATTAAATGAACAATTAATTGCATGACACCCGGAACTGAACACAGTCGGAAGACAAATCGAGCAAGAACTAAGGCCGGGGGAAACAACTACAGTTGGTATCAGATAAACCCTAAACTCCGAAGGGAGTATACTAAACGGGAGCATGTCGAATGTTTATCACCAGATGACATTTAATGAAGAATATTCCCTAGTATTAAATAATTAGCCGTTGTAGAGGATTTTGGCATTCATGGCCTTTACACATTCATCAATGACCCCCTTTATTGTCATTTAAGAGGGGCTTAATCCTAGGATCTTGTTTCCTAGGTATAGCTATAAATAGTTGATTCATCAATCATTGTAAGAGGGGGGAATATCTAGCAAATATTTATGCTATATTTTATTCTCAAGCTAAATAATACAACTTTAATTTCTATCTAATATTGCTCATACCACTGTCCTTGGAAGCATTGCTCGCAGAGCCAAGCTTGCTATTTCCTTTGAATTTAGCGCTAGCTCTTATTTTTAATTTAATTTGTTTATCATTTTGGATCAAATTAGTTCGAATGTCTATAAACCATGTAATAAATTCCGTTGTACCATTTTACGGGTAAACAGTTTGGCGCCCATCGTAGGGCATAGACAGCTGCGTAATTGAGTTGATCCTTGCATCTATTACTAACTTGTTTGATTCTTTGTTTTATAGCAAAAATTTAAACAATGGCAGCTAATGATGTCAACCTCGCGCACAACGTTGATGCATACGAAAAGCTGTCTCAACATGAGGATTCAATCAGCGACACCCGAAACAAGGGGGACGTAGCAACTCCGGTCCATGGCGGACACTATCCCCGACATGTGAGGGAAATGACTCCCCATGACGCTGAGGACGAACATGTTGCGGAAATAGTAAGGATCTTGAGGGAGCAACAAAAAGTCATTGTGGGCCATCTTTCAAGGCAGAAGCAGGTCATGATAGAATTGAAGCAGGCGTTATCAGGCGCTTCCAACAACACAAACGGAAGAGGCCCAATCCCTCCCGGCATTTTCACAAATCAAGTGACTCAAAGAATTGATAAAAATACCCCGAGGGATGAGGTCGGCTTTGACGGAGCCGGGGAGACTAGTAGCGGATTTGGTAACGACAACGACAATGATCCTTTCAAGACCGAACTCATGAGATTCATGAGAGAAATGGACGAGCAGATGGATCAAAAAGCCAAGGAGTTCCATGCCCGATTAGATCAAATTTCGGGCGCCGCTAGTTCTGAAGAGTTCAGACTTAAAGAAGTACACCCGGTTTCCATTTAAGCCGAGCGTAGCACCAAAATTGATTCCAAAACTGTTCAAAATTTTAGACATACCGAAGGATGATGGGACTTCAGACCCTTAGAAGCACAAGACAACTTATACAACGGCGGTGAAAGGAAACGAATTGGCCCAACATGAGATAGAGTCAGTTTTGCTGAAGAAATTAGGAGAAACCCTCGCGAAAGTGGAAGGCCCTGTAAACTTTCGCCAAGGAATTTAAGATTTTGTTGTGCCAAGGTAGGCTAATAGGTTTGAGGATTGTAGAAAAGGAGCCACGATATGAAATTTTTGGGTTGAAGAATGCATTGAAGTGTTGATGGGAATTTTTGGCAGAAGAAGGAGGTTCTGCGGTCAATTTCGCGATCGCAGAATTGTTCCGCGGACCGCATAGCCATCGCATAGTGGAACAGAAAATGTAATTTTGAAAAATAATTTTGCTGGCTGCATAGTGATTCTTCTAGCCGCATAAAAATTGTGCTACGATATATCCATTCTGCTGCCCACATAACGACTCTGCTGCCCATATAATGATTTTGCGACCATATAATTGCACCACATAGTTGACTTCGGGAGTCATTTTTGGAAATTTTCTTATCCTACCCTATTTTGATATAAGGCCTTAGGGGGTTATTTTAAAGGCAAAAATCTGATACTTTTAAAGAGAAGTGAGAATGTTCTAGAGAGAGAGAGGAGGAAACCCTAGGCTAATTGTTCATCAATCCTTGTTAAAGACTTGGAAATTCACAAGGAAAACTAACAAGGTCTTCATCTAAAGGTAAGGTTCTAACCCTAGTCTTCAATTTCGAGTATAGGCAGAAGATGGGAGATTTGGAGTGTGATTCTTGGGTATGAGAGTTATTTATGTATGCATGTAAATATAAGGATGGTGGGAAGGTAATTGAGCTAATATGAGTAAACTCTTGGCATTTAATGGGTTATGGCGTGAAGAAAATCTTGCAGAAGAACCTTGTGGTCAAATTTGCATACCTAGTGTTTGATAAAATGCCCAAATGAGCTGAAACCATGAATATCTTTCTAATGTTCAATTCTGTTATGTCTCAAAATAGATTGGGATTGCTAGGATTTCTGGAACATTATAGTAACTTAAGGAAAGCTCAAGCAAGGTATGTTGGCTAAACTACTCTCTTAGAATTGAATTCCATGATGTTCTCGTATGTTTCAAGTATGGTTGGCTCAAGTTCCTTTTTCCCATGTTCCTAGTTGTTCCCAATAAATTCGATTGTCCTGAGTAAGCAAAGAGTCGAGAATTATGTATTCAAAATGTGTTGTAAATGTTCCTATCACATTATGTTATTCTTCGAGAATGTGTTCAAGAATGATATGTGTATTAAAATGTTATGACTTTGAGTTGTGTTTGAAATGAAAGTCCATTATGCTTAACATGGAAAGAATACTCCATGCGTCTAAAACTCCTATTGCTCATATGTGTATCTTAGGGCCTTGATTTCGAATACTCATATTGTTGATAATCGATAAAGATGCTTGAAAGTGAAAGAGGTGAGTTGGAGATATAATGTGTGGCTACCGTGCAAGGAATGAAAGTTATACTTGTGGCCAATGGTATCAATGAAATGAAATGATGTGAGAAAGGCTATGAAATGAGTCTTGATTCAACTGTTTCAAAATGACTTCGAATATAGTTATGCCTAAAAGCTTGTGTACTCAAGTCATGCCCAAATGTGGCTGTTTTAACTAATGCTGTGCTTTGTAAGTATTTCTAATGTGTTTGAGTTCTGATATATTCTTGAGTTGAAATTGTGTATTGTCCCTTTTTTAGGGAAAAGTATTTAGAGAATATATGGTGTGTTACTCGTTTATGATTTTCATTTGCGCTTCGATTGCCAATCATTTTTCTCCAGTTCTTGGAAAGAAATCTATTGTGTTTAAAGCCTTCATCACTAATGAACCTAAAGTTGTGATTTTCGGCATATTCTATATATTGATATTTATGATGATGATCTATGCAAGGAAAGATATGAAAGTATGGAATATGAAATACGGCCATAGTGCCCTGAAAGAAGAATCATATGTATAGCCAAGAGAGCCAATGAAATAACGATGTTGTAATTCGTTGAAAGTACCAATAAGTGTATAAATGGTGTGAACGGTTATGAGGTAAATGCAATTGTATTTATGTTTCCCTTGTATATAAATCAAAAATATTTTTGGGAGTATCGTTAGTCACCGAGGAAGGGTTGGTTGAAATAACCTAACCCCGAAACTACACGTGCCGGTGTAGGAGTGCATTGTGATTATTCCCCTTATTTGGGATGAGATTGATGTAATTAGAATATTCCCCTTAATTGGGATGTGATGTTTGCTAGCAAAGGGTGATGTCGATCCACATGGAATTTTGGTGAGATGGCCTAGCCGATCGGATCGTGATCGGATGCCATGCCGCACACATGGTGGTGATTGTGATTGTGAATACACCTCCATTAGCATACATTGGGGTGAGGCGGAAGAGCTGCTTTGTGTAGAGATTGTGATTGTGAATACACATCCACCCGCATAGATTGGGGTGAGGCGGAAGGTCCGCTTTTGTCACGCTCCGAACTCGGGGAGCGCGACCGGTGCTCAACAGAATGAACCCGGCCGAGCAAGCATGTTAGATTTCCTTCTACCTAAACTCATCCATGAGTAAAGAGGAGATGCACTCCATTAATCAAACGCTGAAAAGATATCATTAACAACTCCCATTTCATTTCCATTAGCAGCTTCATTCATAATTTCCAAAATATTGCAAGATTATAGATATAATGAAAAACATGTTTGCCAAATACCAACATTTGTAGTTCTATTCCCCGCATCAAACACCACCCACACCCTATCTACGGAGCCTCTAAGTACAACAGAAGATTAGCATGGAAGTACAAGCAACAAGGCCCCGGCTATATCTCAAATACACAGTACAACATCAAATGACATCATGCCCCGAATAGAGTAGGGCTCGCCAAAACCTGCTGAATAGGGGAGTTACTGCTAACAGGACCAAGGCTGCCCGCTGATGAACCACCTGCATCCATTGAAGATGCAGCGCCCCCGACAAAAGGGACATTGGTACATATGGAATAGTACTAGTATGTAAAGCTTAATGTCCTCTTTCAATATAGAATGCCAATATAAGAAAGGGAAAAAATCATAGAAACAACAAGTCACAATCAACAATATCCAAATGCCCTGCTAAAACAAAATAATTTTTAAAATGCGAAAATAATATATATATTTGGTTGGTAGATCATTAGCACCGATATACCATCGTGTTTTTAGCATGGAGTCTGATCACGCTCGATCGGCTAGGCCATCTCCCAGCGATCAATGTGGTTTGACATGTGGTGCAAAAGAAAGGTGTTACCAAGAGTAGTACCACTATGTGCGCAACATGGCATCCGATCTTCACCCGATCAGCTAGGCCACCTTCCCACATATTCCTTGGAGTTGACTTTTTCAAATCACAGCTATTTTCAGTCTCATCCCGATTAAGGGTAATAATCTCATCCCAAACAAGGAAAATAATCACAATCCACTCCTACACCGGCACGTGTAGTTTTGAGTATGGGCCTTATGACCCACGCTTCCTCAGTTTACTAATGATACTCCCAGAAACATTTTTGGTTTACACACAACGGAAACAAAAGCACAAATATATTTACCTTATCATCTTTCACATTGTATAAATCTCCACTAGTATTTTCAACCAATCAAGACAACAATATTTCCCTGGCTCTTTTGGCCAATCACGAGATTCTTTATTTAAGGCACAATGTCCGTATTTCAAATTCCATACTTTCATATTTTTCCTTCTATGGATCGTCATCATAAATATCAACAAATATAGTATTCCAGAAATCACAACTTAAAGTTAGTTAGAAATGAAGGCTATATACACAATAGATTTCTTTCTGAGAAATGGAGTAATATAATTGGCAATCGAAGTGCAAGTTAAAATCATAAACAAGTAGCACACCATTTATTCTTGAAATACTTTTTCCAAAAGAGGGTAATACACAATTTCACTCACGAATATATAAGGACGCAAAACACATTGAAAATACTTACAAAGCGTAGCACTAGTTAAAACAGCAACATATGGGCATGACTTGAGTACATAAGATTTTAGGAAATTCTATTTTTGAAATAATTTTGGAACAATTGAATCAAATCTCATTTCATAATCTTTACACATCATCTTCTTTCATAGGCACCACCAACCACAAGTATAACTTTCATTCTTGGCACGATGGCCATACCTTATATCATCAATACTCTTATTTCATTTTCAAACATCTTTATAGATTATCAACAACAAGACATTTTCGATCAAAACCTTAAGCTCATTCGCAATAGTCAAGTTTATAACAAATAATTCGGAACATAGGAATCAGAAACTTGGGCCAACCATACTTGAAATATACGGGAACATTATGGAATTCGATTCTAAGAGAGTAGTTTAACCAACATACCTATTTTGAGCTTTCCTTAAGTTACTACAACGTCCCAACACTTTTAGCAATAACAATCTATAGGAAGATAGCAAAAATCGAATAATAATTATAAGGATTCACATGGTGTAACTCTCTTAGGAATTTTGTCAAACATCTAGCATCCAAACTGGACTACAAAGCTCTATAATGGTAATCTCTTCCTCCCTCAACCAATTTCAACAAGAAACTACCCAAACTAATTCATTATCTCCACACTCTACAACCTATTGTCACATGCATGGCCTATTTCCAACCCCCACAATATACTAGAACTCCTAACCTCTTGCATTAAAGCTTAGGAGTAAGACTTACCTAGAGAGATGATAATCTAGTGATTTACTTCCTTGATTCTTGAAGGTTGGTGCAAGATTGGATGATTAAGAGGTTTGGTTTCCTCCTTCTATCTCTAAGATGCTCTTACCTCTCTCTAAAACTATCAGATAATCGCCCAATAATAAACCCCAAAGGCTATTTATCAAAATGGGGTTGGGTGATAAAAATAAGAAAATGGACCCTCCGAACTCAGTGGTGCGATCGCAAAACTGACCGTAGAACAGGTATGCGGTCCGCATAATGGACCGCAAAAGTGATGCCCAAAAACTGGGAAGATCTGGACAGGTCTGCAACCGGCTGCGGTCCGTAGACCACTTATGCGGCCGCATAATGGGCCGTAGAATCACCCAACGAAATTTCCTCATGCTAACTTTATGAGAGAAGTGCAGATTGTGAAACAGGTTTGCGATTGCAAAATGGACCACGAAACAACCCTCAAAATTCAACAACTCCCTACCCAACTCTGCAACGCTTATGTGGCCCGCAGAATGGATCTGCAGTCGCGAATTTGACCGCATAATTGGCCCTTCAGCAAAAATAATTTTCCAGCAACACCTCGATGCATTCTTCATCCCAAAAAGTCCACACTTCTACAACCCTCAAACACGTAAGCCTACCTCGACACCACGAAATCTTAAATTCCTTGGCAAAATTTCACAGGGCCTTACATCCTCCCCCACTTAGGATCATTCATCCTTGAATGAGGAGTAGAGTCCACCCGGAATGTCTTACAAAATTCATTTCTCTGTTCACACATCACAAGCCTCCAAATTTGACTAACTCCTAAATTTTTCAGAAATTAGGATAGAGTCTCCCCTGTAATTGGGCCTATCCACCCGCCAGAGAACCACCAAAACAACTCCTAACAACACATCCACAACTCAACAAAGCATCACATGTATATTAATCATATCGACTTCAACATTAAGGGCATTACATTAACAGAAGTGGGATCTTGACATGAACCGTACACATTTAAATTAAAACACATAGAAAGTACCTTTTGAACCACGTCCATTTGGCTCTACAAACAAGTGAGAATATTATCTTCCAAAAACACTCTCGGCCGTCAAGGCGACCTCCTCGACTCACAGACTTAGCCATAGCACTTGACAGAGGCAATCTCAACTTCCAGACTTACCTATTAAGGATGACAATTAGGTACCTCTCATGAGCCAATTATGCATCAACTTCACCTTCACTAGCCTCAACCAGAATGATAGACAGAGGATTTCCAACTACCTTCTTAGACACAGACACATGAAACACCTGGTGCTTGGAGAACCACGATGGGGAATTATCATACTCATAGTCCGGCCTACTTCCTTCAATATTCCATAAGCCCTAATGTGACAACACATACTTTACCTTCCTTAACAATTCACCCAATATATTCATAGACAAAATCTTGAGAATGACCCGTTCACTTTTTTCAACTCTAAATCTCTACGTCAAACACCCAAATTAAACCTTTGGTGACCTTCATCAATTATTCTACGTTGTTCTAGCATGAATGTGACCATAAAATTTCCTACCCGATATGTTTGATCATCGGATGATGCTTCTTCTTTGACATGTTTGAACCTTCAACCCCCATAGGTTTACTATAAATAGGAACAACGAGGTTTCGAGTTTGAGTTGGAATTGTTCAAGAATCCAGCAACGTGCCGAGAAGGGTATTTTAGGAAGTTATATTGTAAGAGACATGAAGTACCAATAGTGGTGACATGATTAATCTTTATGATAACATCATCAATTCAACAAACGAAACATAGAGTTACAAGTACATATTAATAATGTGCAAACCATGTACATGATCCTAAGATGTATAACAAGTGAGTCATTTTAGACATGTGATATATGGGAGGCATGATCGGGAGGATAAAGATATTAGCATCAGCTATTCTTTGAAGACTATGAGTTATGAAAAGAACAATGACAATTGCTTCATCCCCTTTTTGCCTCGTTCGGCAATAGTAAGCCTTAAGGAGAAATAGAAAGTACGTGACACTAGTTGCCTCCTTGATTGTAGGGAAGATTAGTTTAATTCAAAATGAGAAGACTCTTGCACCATGAATATGATAGAGATTAGTTAGACAGATAATGAACACTTCTCTATGAGCTAGACATGTTTATGCCATAATAACTCTCAAGCTGCAATACCAGGCCACTAGATGGGCAACTACAATGTTAGGAACAAAGTGAGTTACTCACTGAAGCTTAATTTAGGTGGGCATGAACGTCATACTAAGATGGGCAAACAAAAAGATCTTCTTGTGACGAATTTGTAAAAATCTCAGATTTATCAAAAACTTTTATGCGGACAAGTGACCCCCTTTCAATTGATAGGTACACATATGATAGGTACTAAGATATGCTCTCATGTTACTAGACGCTGAAAAGGATTCGTTATAATATTCACAAAGGAGTAAAGCGATTGTTCAAACCATAGGAGCCACATACACCGGAGAGAAAAGAGTGGCTCAAGAAGGATCTCAACACTAGGATGCTTTACATTAGATTTGATACCACATAGGTAAATATTATGATGGTGCGTACATAGGCACAAGTGAGCAGATGTTATCAATTCAAATCAAAAGGTTCTGTAAGAAATTCATCAGGTATAGTCCCTTGTTGAGAATTTAGGGAAGCAAGTGGGAAGTACTAGCCTAGGGTTACAACTCAATTCAAGGACAAAATTATAGAACTCAATTCCTCAAGAGGTTGTAATTAAGATAACTGTGATAAAGAGGCTTCACAAATGATACGTCTTATTCAAAGAGTAGATACAGAGAATGGCTCATAAAGCTATTCCTATTGTATCCCAATTTCCATAGCAACATAAGGAATTACATATGACAAAGTGGAACCGGGATCAATAAGGGCAATACATCATGAGATTGGACAGTCAATATACCTGTAACCACATCTGGAGAAGCGTCCAACTTTTGACACATCCTCATAGCATAAAACCTGTTGGGCCCTCCCGAGCACTGAATACCATCCCTAGCTGCTCCACGCCTTGCGGGCGGTATAGTGCCTCTAGCTGGGGGGAGGCACTGTGGATGTAGTAGCTGCATAACTGGATGGTTGTGTCGCACCCCCGCCTATGCTCTAGCGAGACGAATGACAATCTCTCTGAACATGACCCCTCATACCACACTTGTAGCATACATTGGTACCATAGTGACATACTCCCTAGTGACATCTCCCACACTTCACATAAGGGGGATGAGGTCCGCTAAACTGACTTGCCTCACTGACCTGATATTCACCCTTTTTGCATACATCATAAGCATCCCCCTTATCCTTCCTCCGGGCCTCCAATGCGGGAGTAACAAACCCTAACATGCTGCTGAGCATACTCACAACACGAAGCCAAATGTTCATTCCCGCACATCGGGCAGACTGGGATGGGTGTACCCAACCTAGGGCATTTGTTCTTATTGTGCCCCCTCTTTCCACTGCCATAACATATTTCAAGAGTCATCCAACATTTTCCCAAGTGACGCTTCTTGCAAATCAAACAATCAGGTTCATTAGCACCAACAACCCTTTTTCGTTTCTTACCATACGATCCGGTGATGCGGTGACATTAGTAGGAACAAGGACACTTCCCTTAGTAACAAGTTCTTGCAATCCCTCCACGACTCGATGCATTCTCCCAATGAACATTTGTGTAATCTCCCCCAGATTCAATGGCAGGGTCATTCCCTCTTTGCTGCTTCGATCTCGTAGACTACTCATCTAGAAAATGAGGCATAACGTGGAAATTAGCTTCCTATATTGAGCTTTATCGCACGATCTGGAGTATCAAAGATGTGTGAAATTCCTAAATGTCCAAGTAGCCTCCTCATTGTAGATGTGGTCGACAACACACCGATAAGAAGGACTCTACTACACACGGCTTCGAGACATCCTTGGACACTTAAAAACCTTAGGCTCTGATACCAAGTTTGTGATGCCCCGAACTCGGGGAGCGCGACCGGTGCCCAACAGAGTAACCGGGCTGAGCAAGCCTGTTAGATTTCCTTCTACCCAAACTCATCCATGAGTAAAGAGGAGATGCACTCCATTAATCAAACACTGAAAAGATTTCATTAACAACTCCCGTTTCATTTCCATTATTAGCTTCTTTCATAATTTCCAAAATATTACAAGTTTATAGATATAATTAAAAACATGTTTGCCAAATACCAAAATTTCTAGTTCAATTCCCCGCATCAAATACCACCCACAACCTATCTACGGAGCCTCTAAGTACAATATAAGAGTAGTATGGAAGTACCAGCAACAAGGCCCCGACTATACCTCAAAATACACAGTACAACATCAAATGACATCAAGCCCGGAATTTCTAGTTCAATTCCTCGCATCAAACACCACCTACAACTTCCTCGATTCTTGAAGGTAGGTGCAAGATTGGATGATTAAGATGTTTGGTTTCCTCCTTCTCTCTCTAAGATGCCCTTACCTCTCTCTAAAGCCATCAGATAATCGCCCAAAAATAAATCCCAAAGGCTATTTATCAAAATGGGTCGGTTTATAAAAATATGAAAATGGAACCTCCGAACTAAGGTATGCGATCGCAAAACTGACCGCAGAACAGGTATGTGGTCCGCATGATGGACCGCAAAAGTGATGTCTAAAAACTGGGAAGATCTGGACAAGTCTGCGACCGATCTGCGGTTCGCAGACCACTTATGCGGTCGCAGAATCACTCAACAAAATTTCCTCGTGCTAACTCTACGATAGAAGTGCGGACCGCAAAATAGGTTTGCGATCGCACAATGGACTACGAAACAACCCTCTAAATTCAACAACTCCCTGCTCAGCTCTGCAATGCTTATGCGGACTGCAAAATGGATCAGCGGTCGCAAATTTGACCGTATAGTTGGCCCTTCAACAAAACAATTTGCACCAACACCTCAATGCATTCTTCAACCCAAAAAGTCTGCACTTCTACAACCCTCAAACATGTAAGCCTACCTCGACACCACGAAACCTTAAATTCCTTTGCAAAATTTCACGGGGCTTTAGAGCTTTGTGTAGAGATTTTAATTGTTAATGCACCTCCCCCCGCATACTTTGAGGTGAGGCAGCAGGGCCACTTTGTGTAATGATTGTGATTGCATTTACACCTCCACCCGCACATATTGGGGTGAGGCGGCGAGGTCGCTTTGTTTAGATTGAATGTCTTTGGGTGAGACGGCCTAGCCGACCGGGCCGTGATCGGACTACGTGCTAAATTCGGTGGTATATCGGTACAAAAGATCTCCCAACCAAAAATAATATTACTGTCGTATTTTGAAAATTATTATGTTTTAACTTGGTATTTGGATATCATTGGTTATTGTTGCTATTTCCATGGTTCTCCCTTTTTATGTTGGCTTTCTATTTTGAAAGAGGACAATTAGCTTTACATACTAGTACTATTCCATATGTACTAACGTCCCTTTTGCCGAGGGCACTGCATCTTCAATGGATGCAGGTGACTCGATAATGGACAACTTTGGATCTCATTAGTAGTTACTCCCTATTCAGTAGGTTTTGGTGACCCCTACTGCGTTCCGGGCTTTATGTCATTTGACGTTGTTCTTTAGGTTTTGAGGTATAGCGGGGCCTTTTTGTGGGGACTTCCATTCTACTATTCAGTTGTACTTAGAGGCTCCACATACAGGTTTTAGGTGGTGTTTGATGTTGGGTAATGAACTAGAAGTTTTGGTATTTGGAAAATACGTTTTCCCTCGTAATTATGAACTTGTAATATTTTTAAAGTTGTAAAATAAATCTCCTTGAGTAATGGAAAAGAATGTGGAGCACTTGACTCCGCTCATGTATCTTTCTGGCGACTAATTCTTATATTGTTGATGGGCAAGGTTAGGTAGAAGGCATCTAGCTGGCTTGCTTGACGGGGGTATCTCGGTTGAGCGTCGTTCGCGCTCCCTAAGGTCGACGCAAGACAAAATTGGTATCAGAGCCTAAGATTTTAAAGTGTCCTAGGATTTCTCGGAGCCTTGTCTAGTAGAGTCCTTCTTATAGGTGTGTTGTCAACCTTATCTATAATTAGAAGGCTACTTGGACATTTAGGAGTGTCTCCCTTCTTTGATACTCTAGCTCGTGTGATAGAGCTCAAGATAGGAAGCTAATTTCCTCGGCATGTCTCATTTTCCAGATGAGTAAACCACGAATTCGAGGCAGCAAGGAGGGATTAAAAGATCTAGTTACTAAGGGAAGTGCTATTGTCTCTATTAATGTTACCGTGCCACCAGATAATGTGGTGAGAGCACGTAAGAAACAAAAGAGAGCTTTTTGTACCAATAAGCCAGAATGTTTGATTTGTAAGAAGCGCCACTTGGGGACGTATTGGATGACTATTGAAATATGTTATGGTTATGGAAATAGGAGGCACAATAAGAAAAAATGCCCTAGGTTGGGTACACCCATCACGGTATGCCCGATATGCGGGAAGGAACATTTGGCGCCGTGTTGTAAGTTTGGTGAGGAGAGTGTTAGGGGTGGCAGGCTTGGACAATTCCAAAGGCCCACATAACAAACCGGTACAGAGATTGTTACTCCCGCCGTGGAGGCTTGGAGAAAGGATAAGGGGGATGCTTATGATGTATACAAAAATGTTAAATATCAGGTAGTGGGGCGAGGAAGTTTAATGGACCTCATCCCCGTTGCGTGAAATGTAGGAGATGTCATTGGGGGTATGTCACTAAGGTACTAATGTATGTTATGGATGTGGACTCGAGGGGCATCAGTTAAGGTACTGTTCTGACAACCTAAAAACACCAAGTATGTCACTCCTTATTACATCATTATGAACACCGCATAATTTTCCTTGGTGTATCCATATTAAAGAGCCTCCATAAACATGGTCTTAACAATACGCTGAATCACAAAATATTGCATGTACTTACTTTCTGAACGAGACAAATTATTCGTGAAGCCTCTTTATCACAAATTCTCTAATTTACAATCTCTTGTGCGATTGAGATGTATAATTATGTCCTTTAATTTAGTTATAACCCTAGGCTAATACTTCTCACTTGCTTCCCAAATATTCTCAATAAGGGACTATACCTGCTGAATTTATTATAGAACCTTTTGATTCAAATGGATAACATCTGCTCATTTGTGCTTATGCATGAACCATCGTAAGTTTTACCTTTGTAGTATCAAATCCAATGTAAAGCAACCTAGTATTGAGATCCTTCTTGAGCCACTCTTTCTCTCTCCGTTGTATGTGGCTCCTATGGTTTGAACATTCACTTTACTCCTTTGTGAATATTATCATAAACCCTCTTCACTATCTTATCTCAGCACCTATCATATGTGTACATGTCAATTGAAATGGTCACTTATCTATATAAAGCTTCTAGGAAATTTGAGGTTTCTACGAATTTGTCCCAAGAAGATCTTTTGTTCGTCCATCGCAGTATATAACTTTCATGTTCACCTATATCATGCCTTAGTAAGCAACTCACTTTGTTCCAAGTATTGCAATTGCCTATGATGTGGCCTGGTATTGCAGTTTGAGAGTTATTATGGCAGAAACGTGTCAAAGAAGAAGCATCATCCCATGATCAAACGTATTGGGTAGGAAAATTTATGGTCATATTCGTGCTAGCACATCTTATAATAATTGATGAAGGGCTGCCAAAGGATTAATATGAGTGTTTGGAATAGAGATTTAGAGTTACAGAAAGTGAATGAGTTATTCTCAAGATTTTCTCCATGAATATATCGGGTGAATTGTTAATAAAGGTAAAGTATGTGTAGTCACATTAGACCTTATGGAATCTTGAAGGAAATAGGCCAAACTATGAGTATGATGCTTCCTCGTCGTTGTCCTCCATGCACCCGATGCATCATGTATCTAGGTCCCAGAAGGTTGTTGTAAATTATTCGTCTATCATTCCGGTAGAAACTATCGAAGATGAAGTTAAAGGGTAATTGACTTATAAGAGGTATTTAATTGTCATCCATGTTATATAAGTCCGGAAGTTGAGATTGCCTCCGTTAATGTGCTATGGCAAAGTCTGTGAGTCGAGGGGGTCACCTGAAAGGCCGAGAGTGTACTGGAAAGAAAGTATTCTCATTTGTTTGTATAGCCAGATGGTTGTGGTTCGAAAGGTACTTTCCACGTGTTATAATTTAAATATGTGCAGTTCATGTCCCTATTCCACTTTTGATAATATAATAGGCCCAATTACAGGGGAAACTCTCCCGAAATGTTTGAAAAATTTGGGAGTTAATCAAAATTTGGGAGCTTGAGATGTGTGAAAGAAGAGACGAGTTATGTTGGGTGTGCTGGGCGGACTCCACTTTTCATTCGAGGACGAATAATCCTGAGTGGGGGAGAATGTACGGCGCCGTAAAATATCGCCAAGGAACTTAAGATTTCATGGTGCCGAGGTAGGCTAATGGGCTTGAGGATTGTAGAAAACGAGCCACGGTACGAACATTTGGGGTTGAAGAAAGCACTGAAGTGTTGATGGGAATTTTTGACAAAAGAAAGCGATTTTGCGATCAATTTCGCGACTGCAGAACTGTTTTGGGGACCGCATAGGCATCACAAAGTGGATCAGAAAATGGACAAATTTTGAAAACACTTCTTCTGGCCACATAATGATTCTACTGGCTGCAAAACCATTCTGCTGCCCGCATAAAAATTCTGCTAGCCACATATCCATTCTGATGGCCACATAATCGATTCTGCTGCCCACGTAAAGTCAGTTTTGCTGAAGAAATTCGGAGAAACCCTCACAAAAGTGGAAGGC
>MCJB01049375.1:18668-48994 GCA_002018475.1 Nicotiana obtusifolia
TTTGGGTTGAAAAATGCACTGAAGTGTTGGTGGGAATTTTTGGCAGAAGAAGGCGATTTTGTGGTCAATTTTACAACCGTAGAATTGTTCCGCGGACTGCATAGGCATCGTAGAGTGGAACAGAAAATGGCCAAATTTTGAAAAACAATTTTGATGGTCGCATAAAGATTCTGCTACCCACATATCCATTCTGCTGGACACATAATCGATTATGCTGCCCACATAATCTATTATGCTGCCTACATAACGATAATGCTACCACATAATTGCACCACATAATTTACTTCGGCGGTCATTTTTGAAAATTTTCTTATTCGGCCCTATTTTGATATAAGGCCTTAGGGTGTCATTTTAAAGGCAAAAATCTAATATTTTTAGAGAGAAGTGAGAGTGTTCTAGAGAGAAAGGAGGAAACCCTAGGCTAATTGTTCATCAATCCTTGCTAAAGACTTGGAAATTCACAAGGAAAACTAACAAGGTCTTCATCTATGAGGTAATGTTCTAACCCTAGTCTTCAATTTCGACTTTGGGCAGAAGATGGGAGATCGGGAGTGTGATTCTTGAGTATGAGAGTTGTTATTTTTGTATGCATGTAAATATAAGGATAGCGGGAAGGTAATTGAGCTAATATAAGTAAGCTCTTGGTATTGAATGGGTTATGGAGTGAAGGAAATCTTGTAGAAGAACAATTTGCACACCTAGTGTTTGATAAAATGCCCAAATGAGCTGAAACCATGAATATCTTTCTAACTTGTTGTTCAATTCTATTATGTACAAAGTAAATTGGGATTGCTAGGATTTCTGGAACATTGTAGTAACTTAAGGAAAGCTCAAGCAAGGTATGTTGGCTAAACTACTCTTTTAGAATTGAATTCCATGATGTTTCGGTAAGTTTCAAGTATGGTTTGCTCAAGTTCCTTTTTCCCATGTTTCGAGTTGTTCCCAATAAATTCAATTGTCCCGTGTAAGCAAAGTGTCGAGAATTGTATATTCAAAATGTGTTCTGAATGTTTCTATCACATTATGTTATCCTTCGGGAATGTGTTCAAAAATGATATGTGTATTAAAATGTTATGTCTCTGAGTCGTGTTTGAAATGAAAGTCCATTATGCTTAACTTGGAAAGAATACTCTATGCGTCTAAAACTCCTATTGCTCATATGTGTGCCTTAAGGCCTAGATTTCGAATGCTCAAATTATTGATAATCTATAAATATGCTTGAAAGTGAAAGAAGTGAGTTGGAGATCTAAAGTGTGGCCACCGCGCCAAGAATGAAAGTTTTACTTGTGGCCAATGATTCCAATGAAATGAAATGATGTGAGAAAGGTTATAAAATGAGCCTTGATTCAGCTGTTTCAAAATAACTTCGATTATAGATTTTCCTAAAAAATTATGTACTAAAGTCATACCCAAAATGTGGCTGTTTTAACTAATGCAATGCTTTGTAAGCATTTCCAATGTGTTTGAGTTCTGATATATTCATGAGTCAAAATTTTGTATTGCCTCTTTTTTGGGATAATTATTTCAAGAATAAAGAGCGTGTTACTCGTTTATGATTTTAATTTTCGCTTCGATTGCCAATCATTTTACTCCACTTCTTGGAAAGAAATCTATTGTGTTTAAAACATTTGTTAATATTAAACCTAAAGTTGTGATTTCGGAATATTCTATATATTGATATTTATGATGATGATCTATGAAAGGAAAGATATGAAAGTGTGGAATATGAAATACGACCATTGTGCCATGAAAGAAGAACCATATGTATGGCCAAGAGAGCTAATGAAATAATGATGTTGTAAATGGTTAAAAGTCTACAAATGGTGTGAAAGGTTATGAGGTAAATGCTATTGTATTTAAGTTTCCCTTGTATGTAAATCAAAAATGTTTTTGTGAATATCATTAGTCACCGAGGAAGGGTAGGTTAGATAACCTGACCCCGAAACTACACATGCCGGTGTAGGAGTGCATTGTGATTATTCCCCTTATTGGGGATGGGATTGATGTGATGAGAATATTCCCCTTAATTGGGATGAGATGATTGCTAGCAAAGGGTGATGTCGATCCACATGACATTGTGGTGAGACGGCCTTGCCGATCGGGTCATGATCGGACGCCGTGCCGCACACATGGTGGTGATTGTGATTGTGAATACACCTCTACTCGCATACATTGGGGTGAGGCAGAAGTGTCGCTTTGCGATGAGATTGTGATTGTAAATACACTTACACAAGCATACATTATGGTGAGGCGGAAGGGCTATTTTGTGTAGAGATTGTGATTGTGAATACACCTCCACCCGCATACATTGGGGTGAGGCGGAAGGGCCGCTTTCCGTAGAGATGGTGTTTGTTAATATGCCTCCACCCGCATACTTGGGGTGAGGCAGTAGGGCTGCTTTGTGTAGAGCTTGTGATTGTGATTACACCTCCACTCGCACACATTGGGGTGAGGCGGTGGAGCCACTTTGTGTCGATTGAATGTCTTTGGGAGAGACGGCCTAGCCGATCGGGCCGCAATCAGACTCCGTGCTAAAGTCACGGTTGTATATCGATACTAAAGATCTCTTAACCAAATATAATATTACTATCGTATTTTGAAAATTATTGTTTTAACTTGGCATTTAGATATCATTGGTTGTTGTTGCTGTTTCCATGGTTCTCCCTTTTTATGTTGGCATTCTATTTTGAAAGAGGACAATTAGCTTTACATTGTAGTGCTATTCCATATCTACTAACTTCCTTTTTGTTGGGGACGCTGAATCTTTATTGGATGCAGGTGGCTTGACAAGCAACTTTGGATCTCGTTAGCAGTTACTCCCTATTCAGCAGGATTTGCTGAGCCCTACTTTGTTTTGTGCTTTATGTCATTTTACATTGTACTTTACGTTTTGAGGTATAGTCGGGTCCTTGTTACCGGCTCATCCATTCTACCCTTTTGTTATACTTAGAGGCTCCGTATACAGGTTGTTGGGTGGTGTTTGATGTTGGGTAATGAACTAGACGTGTTGGTATTTGGCAAACATGTTTTCCCTCGTAATTATGAACTTGTAATATTTTGGAAATATTAAAATGAATCTCCTTGAGTAATGGAAAAGAATGTGGAGCACTTGACTCCTCTCATTTATATTTCTGGAGAATGATTTTTATATTGTTAATGGGAAAGGTTAGGTAGAAGGCATCTAGTAGGCTTGCTTAACCGGAGTATCTCGGTTGAGCGCCGGTCGACCTCCCCGAGGTTAGGGCGTGACGTAAATGGGCCTTGATATGGTATTCCCTCCTACCCGAACACTCAATAGATTCCTTTGAAATGCTCGCAGATTCTTTCATCAAGGCCCATACCGGGGCCAGGAAGGTCCAGGCCCGGAAGGCAGACATATTCAGATTTGTGCAAGGAGAATTCGAACTACTGCGTAAGTTCGTAATCATGTTCCAGAAAGAAAGGATGCTGCTACCGGCCGAGCCAGATAAATGGATAGTAAAGGTGTTCACTAAGGTTCTGAACCCTAGAAGCTCCGACGCCACCCGAAAGTAGAAGGAAAGCCAGCTCAAATTCCAGGAGACCACATGGGCGGATGTCCATAACCGCTACGAATCAAAGACAAGAATAGAAGATGATCAACTCGATTTTTGGATAACAACTAAGGGACGGGACCGAGACAAGAACATGGACAAATTCAAAGATGATTTTGATGCAGACCGATGATCTTCTAAGGGCCAGTTCTTGCCGTACGAGAGAGCCAAGGGATGCGATGGAAAAGGATTCAAGTCAGCGAATAGGTTTACCCCCGATACAAGAACTTTCAACGATCGGAACAACAGGTCATTGCAAGACAGTGAGGCATCAGGGCTTTGGGATTCCAGTCATCCCAGGTTGTCAGAATATAATTTCCACGTTAGCATCGTGGAGTTCGTGTCGGAGATGAGGAATATCAAAGAAGTACGATTCCCAAAGCCAATTAGATTTGATCCCGACCATATCCCAACTTATGGAGCGAATATCATAGGACTCATGGCCACCAAACTGGGGACTGCCGTCATCTGCGCTAGGAGGTGGCAACGCTACTGAAGAATGGCCACCTCAGGGTGTTCTTGAGCGACCGCGCCATGAATAATTTCGACCGTAGCCGAGATAATGTAGAACTATCAATGATCGGGCAAGACCCCCTCGACTAACTATCAACATGATCTTCGGGGGGAATGAGATTAACAGAGTAACTTTTTCGGCAACAAAGAAGACAAAGGTATCAGTGATTCATAGCAAAAGACTCCAGGAAGTCGCCGAAGATAACATCAGCTTCACGGAAGAAGACGTTGATGGACTTCTCCTGCCGCACAACGATGCCCTGGTAATTTCCCTTAATGTTCTAGATTTTAAGACTAAATGTGTTTTGGTTAAAATAGAAAGTTCGGCCAACATCATTCAATGGAGAGTGCTGGAAAAAGCTAAATTAACTGGAAGCATCATTTCGGCAACAAAACTCCTTGTTGGGTTCAATCTGGCAAGTATGACAACCCAAGGGGAGACCTTGCTGCCCATGAACACCTAAGGGATCACGATAACCACTTTATTTGAAGTAATAGACGGTGACATGGGCTACAACCAAATTATCAGTAGACTGTGGTTGCATGAGATGAAGCTATACCAACAACTTATCACAAACTACTAAAATTCCCGATCCCATAGGGGACCAGCAAATAAGAGGAGATCAACCGGCAGCAAGAGAAACGAACGCAGTGCCAATTTCAAGCAGTAAGAGGAATGAACCCAACAAATAGCAATGACAGGAACTAACGCTACTCTTGAGCCGAGCAAAGATGATAAAGATGAGGGGGCATCAGAATCCCACCAGGTACCGAGATACTTTCAGGTACCGGAAGAGACAGATGCAACCAAATCCATGGCGGAAGAGCTTGTACAAGTAGCTTTGTTCAACGAATTCCTGGAGAGGAAATTTCACTTTGGAACAAGACTCAATTCTGAGCTCCGGTCAGGTTTATTAATTTCCATAAAACTAATGTTGATTGATTTGCATGGTCGCACTAGGATATGACAAGTATCCCGCTAAAGGTGGCCACGCATAAGCTAAGCCTGGACAAAAACATCCCTCTGGTGAGGCAAAAGAAACGTCCAATAGCCGAGGTCAGAAACAAGTTTGTTAAGGAAGAGGTAACTCGATTACATGAAATTGGTTCAATCTGGGAGGTAAAGTATCCCGACTGGCTAGCTAACGTAGTTGTAGTTCCAAAAAATAATAACAAATTTTGAATGTGCATAGATTACAAAGAATTGAATAAGGCGTGCCCGAAAGTCTCGTTTCCATTGTCAAACATTGATCAAATGATTAATGCAACGGTCAGACATGAGTTGATGAGTTTCCTCGATGCCTGTTCCGGGTACAATCAAATAAAGATGAACACGGAGGATCAGGAAAAGACTTTGTTTCATAATGAACATTGGCACATATTGTTACAATGTGATCTCCTTCGGGCTTAAAAACACCTGAGCCACTTACCAGTGGCTCGTGAACATGATGTTTGAAAAACCAATAGGTAAAACAATAGAAGTTTACATAGATGATATGTTGGTCAAGTCTTTGAAAGCATAACATGAAACTCAACCTTGCAAAATGCGCGTTCGGGGTTAGCTCCAGTAAGTTCTTGGGTTTCTTGGTTTCACAAAGGGGAATCGAGGTAAATCCCAACAAGATCAAAGACATCGAGGACATCCTAGACCAGCTGACAAGCGTGAAAGAAGTCCAAAGGCTAACCGGGAGATTTGGCGCTCTAAGCAGGTTCATTTATCGATCTTCAAAAAAATGTCATCACTTCTTCTCACTTTTGAAGAATAAGAACAACTTCCAATTGACTCCATAATGCCAATAAACCTTAAAAGACCTGAAGTGTTATCTATCAAGCCCTCCGCTTTTATCAAAACCGGAGGAAGGCCAATAGTTGCTGATATTTTTAGCGGTTTTGGATGTGGCAGTAAGTGTTGTTCTAGTCTGGGAGGACGAAGGTACGCAATCTCTTGTCTATTATTTTACAAAATGTTGTCTGGAGCAGAAACTCGTTATCCGCACCGCGAAAAATTGGTCTTAGCTCTCGTATTCACCTCTCGGAAGCTTAGGCCTTATTTTCAGTGTCACCCGATAGCCATTGTAACAACCTTTCCCCTACGGAATGTCCTTCACAAACCAAATTTATCGGGTCTGTTGGCCAAATGGGCAGTTGAAATCAATGATTTTGATATTGAATATAATCCCAGGACTGCGATCAAATAAAAAGTTTTGGCTAACTTCATGACCGATTTTAGTCTCGGGTTACTACCTTTTGCAGCAAAAGAAGCGGTGATGGTGTCGGAAACGACATCGGGAGTTTGGACCCTATTCACGGACGGAGCGTCCAATGTGAAAGGGCCCGGGCTTAGAGTGGTCCTCATCACTCCTTCGGGGAAAATCCTGAGGCAAGCCATAAAAACTATTCCGTTTACTAAAGAGGAAGCCGAGTATGAGGCTTTGATTGTAGGACCTGAATTGGCCTGGGGTCATCAAAATCAAATGTGATTCCCAACTAGTAGTAAACCAAGTATATGGAATCTTCGATCACAAGCTTTTGATTAAGGGAGTGGTCGATCACACACATTCCGAGAGAAGAAAACGTGAAGCAGATGCATTGGACAATTAGGGGTCGTCCACGAAAATTAAAGGGGCGGACTCCGATACTGTCGTTCAATTCATGCATTCGGTATTTGACATGGATGGCTACTATGAAGTAAATACAACCAACCTAGTATGGGACTGGAGGAACGAGTTCATCGAACCTTCAGCATGGCAAGCTGCCCAAAGACTCAAAGGCATCGCGAGCACTATGAACCAAAGCGGCTCGCTACAGCCACTAAGGCTGACAATTATGTAGAAGATCTTTCTAAGGACCGCTAGCCCAATTTTTGGGAGCCTCGGAAGCGGACTACATAATGAGAGAGGTTTATGAAGGAATTTATAGGAACCACTCCGGTGCAGATTCATTGGTGATAAAACTGGTTAGGGCAGGATATTACTGGACTCGGATCGAACAAGACACAAAGGCATTCATTGAAAAATGCAACAAGTGTCAGCGCCATGCACTGTTGGTGCACCAACCGGCAGAACTCTTGCATTCGATTTTATCCCCATGGCCATTTATGAAATGGGGGATGGATGTAGTTGGGCCACTACCACCGGGTCTCGGAAAGGCAAGATTTCCTTTAATTTTAACTGATTACTTCACTAAGTGGGTTGAAGTACCAAAAGATCGATGAGCACGAAGTGGTTAACTTCCAGTGGGAAAACATAATTTTCCGGTTCGGAATATCGAAGGAGATTGCCTGTGATAATGGGCCATAGTTCATAGGCTTCAAAGTCACAAAGTTTTTTGAAGACCCGAAGATCAAAAGAATTACATCTTCGCCATACCATCCCAACGCCAATGGGCAGGCAGAATCAACTAATAAGGTGATTATTCAAAACCTTAAAAAGAGGTTAGAAACAGCCAAAGGCAAATGGCCCGAAGAGTTACCAGGCGTACTATGGGCATAACAGACAAAGACAAAATCAAGTACAGGAGAGACACCTTTCTCTCTCATATACGACACAGAAGCTCTAATCCCGGTGGAAGTGGGATAATCGACCTTACGATACGTCCAAGCGGATGAAGGACCAAATAATAAGGCATTGCTGGTCAAGATGGAATTGCTTGATGAATGCTGGGACTTGGCGCACATAAGAATGCTGGCTCTGAAATAGAGGATGGAAAGATGCTACAACCGAAGGGCCAATCTTCGCTACTTTAAAGTGGGAGACTTAGTTTGAGGAAGGTGACCTAGAATACTCTAGAAATCAATGCTGGAAAGCTGGGTCCATCGTAGGAAGGCACCTATCAGGTTTCAGCTGCCACTGGTAAAGGTTCATACGAGCTGGAGAATCAAGATGGAGTCAAATTGCCTAGCAACTGAACGTGACTCACCTCAAGAGGTACTACTGCTTATGGATGCTGCCTACATTGAAAAGTATGTGCTACACTCTTTTTCCCTTCGACTAGTTTTTGTCCCAATTGGGCTTTTCTGGCAACGTTTTTAATGCACCAGCAACGGATAGCATGCTACGAGAGGAGCATCATCATTATTGTTAAGACCTTTAAATGACAAGGCACTAAAACAACATGCCACTATTGGATGGTTAGATAATCTTTGGCTCGATGGCAAAGTTCCTAACAAGAAACAAAGCTTGCCATCGAACCAAAGATTACCTAACGGTCACAAGTGTTTTTCCTCAAAAGAGCAATTCTTCTAATGTTCCAATTCGCATACTTCACATTCGAACGCTGTGAGGGAATAATACAAGATACGGCAACAAAAATGCCATGGAAACCCGGGGACTACGAGGCCCGAGAATAACAATGTCTCATTGGGACCTGGGACTGCACAGCAAGCCCCGTAGAAACAAGTTGTACAAATTATCCATATGTATTGGAAATTTCATTTCAGCAAACGAATGGTTGTAGTTTTTGAAGATAGAAGGAATAAAATGAAGTCCTTTTATTTTTATCTTGTTTCTTGTCCAAACGATGAATTGATTTTATCATTTGAAAGTTAACTAAAATATTCAAATGCTAGTGCAGGGATGAATAAGAGATGTCTTCTTCAAGAGCACCGTAAATATAAGAGGGCCCTCTTTTATTAAACTCTCATAGTAAAGGGTTGGTTCCGGAAGGGTTTATGCCCGGAGCCCAAAAGCTACCTGGAGAAAACACACCCGAAGCCTTACTTAATTCGACGAAAAAAGAATGAACTTTGCGCAATGCTTGAACAAAATTTCCTGTTTGTTTATCAAACATGCCAAGCGGCATAAGTACAAAAATACAAAAACAACAAAATAAAAGAAATCAAAAAGGCTAAACTTCGTCACTACCGAAACTCTTAGGAAGAGAGGCATCTACACCCCTAGGAAAATTAGGTTGATCTGCTGCCGGCGCAGGATCTTGGCCTTCATCATCATTCTCTTCAAGTTCCTCCTCAGTTCCCGTAAAATTTAGAATCGGGACTAAGATCAAGATCACGGATTGTAGATATATGAACTCAGTTTTACTCCATGATCTTCTTATACCTCTCTTACATCCGGCCCGCTTCTCCTCGGCAGCAGTAGCTTCTTCGACATTGGAATTCAAGGCTGCTTCCAAGTCATTCACTCGTTCAATGGAGGCAGACTCGCGCATGACATCTTCAACTTCAAACCACTTAGCCTTAGCTTCTTGGAATTAAACATTAAATTGAGAAGCTTCTTGACTAAGGCCACTACCTCCTGCTCGCTAAGCTATAGCTGGGCCTCAAGGTCACTCGCCTCGGTGGCCTTTGCCTCCAACACCGAGAGACGAGCTGCAATTTGGTCCCTCTCAGCCAACAGCTGATCCCGCTATGACATAAGTCCTTCTTCGTCAAGGATCAATCTTTGAAGGCCCTAAGAAGTAAGGATGTTGGCCTGCAAAACAAATGCCGAAGCCAGAAACCCTATTGTAACAGACGAATAGAAATAAGTAGTAAATGAACAAGTATGATATCGTTGCTGCACTGTGCATGGAGTTATTTAACATAAATTCCCCTGAAAGAGAGTGTATTTTCTTCTTATCTTATTTTTGAAGCTAGCGGCTTCAAGTATTTGGCGAGCTCCATCGACCTGGACAATAAGTGGCACTCCTTTGAGATCGAGAGAGATATGCTCCTCCTCCCTAGGGGATCTGGAGAAGGGGCCGAGTAGTTACGGCCCAAGTTCCCGTGGTGAGGAGATTGGAGAGGAGAAACACCTTCTTTACGGTTACTTGCGGCCAGTGGAGGAGATGCATCAATTGCCGGTTATGAAGTCACGACTAGTATAGAGGGGGATGAAGTTGATGGTGTTGTAGGTTAGGAAGTAGCTGCTACAGAAGCAGTGCTGATTATTGGTTGCTCACTAATCGAAGGCAGAAGAGGCCCGGTGTCCGACCTCCCAAGACCAGAAACAACAACTATGGCCATAAAAAGAGAATCAACTAAATCCAATTCTCCCTAGGGTGCTCAGACCTCGCCCTCGGTTGGTGTTCTAAACTCTCGAGATTGAGCATCTTGTTGAGATGATGAAGATCGTTGTTTCCTTTGAAGGGAAGCGTCCTCATCACTAGCTTCCTCATCATCATCATTGACCACAGTGGCTGCGGCTGGCTCAGGTGTGACCTTCTTCATTTTCTTATTTTTATTTTTATCCCCAGCTAAGGAAGAACGCCGCTTTTTTGTTTGCTTGTTCTCTAGCCGGGGACTCCGGGAAGAAGCACCTATACGGGAGGCAGATCTGTGGGCACCGCTTCGAGTAAGAGCCTCCGGTAACAAACTTGCAGCCTCTGCAGGGTCAGCCAAAACCCCGACTTCGAGGCTAGTGACAGAGCCCACCGGTAGTCTTGAACCAAAAAGTATGGTTAGCAAGTTCTCCTATGAATATACAAAGGCGAAAAGTTTAAAGAATCAATTTACCATTTTTCTTGGCCTTCAACCTGTATTTGGGGTCTAACTCCTTCCACCGACGGGCCTCTAGCGTAGTAATGCCCAGAATCTTCTGAACTCATTGGTCCAAGCCCTTAACCGTTGGTTGTGTCCACCGAGTAGCTGGAATAATAGAAGCAATGGGTTAGCAATGGCATGAAATGGTTTTTTTTTTACAGAGAAAAATATAGATTATAAACTTACCTGAGCGGTTCCATATCATGGGAAAAAAGGAGTCGTGGTCGGGATGATATCCGTGGTAGCAACAACAACAAACCCGCTCTATCCACCCACGATCATTGTCATCATCCATGGTGGTGAGCAAGGCATGATGGTCATGCTTGCTGAAATTTATCACTCCCCACGAAAATTTTGGGGGAGTAAAGGTTCATCATATGGGTCAGGGGTTAGGATTGTCCCCGTTTCCCAGCACAGCCAGCGTAGACACGCCACCATTTGACATACTGAAGGCCCTACTTGCACCACACAAATCGAGTACCGGTGGAAAAGCTCCAAAATCATGAGGTCCAGTCCCTCGCTTATTGAAAAGGAGCTTAAAGTTAAGGGGTACATATAAACATACGTAAAACCCTTCTTGGTGAAGGTCACCCGCTCCACCAGGTCGCAATAATGTTGAGGTCATGGTAGTTACAGTCCTCTTTCACAGTAGGAATACTGGAAGGGCAGATGGAAGAAGGATACCTGCCAACAACCCAAGTTCGAGGGTTTATAGTAGGGAACTTCTCTTGGAAGTCATTGACAGTGATCAAGTGTTTCGGGATGATGGTGCCCGGCGTAGGAGGGTCAGCATCAACATCCACCTCTTTATCTTTGCTTCTCTTCGGGCCACCGCCGGAGAGAAGACCAGACTTCTTAGAGGATTCAATAAAGGAAGCCATGGTACTAAATAGTTTAAGAGTTAAAAGCGAAGAAATTCGGAAAGAGTTAAAAGAAGAAGAGTATTAAGAGCAAAGAAGATGATGCACTTATGATGATTTTGGAACTGAAAGAGGTAGAATGATGCGTACAAGTAAATGTAGAGACGACTAAGATTGTGGTCAGTATTACCATGAGAACCGACGAAAATATTGCCGAATCATAGAGCAACATGTGTTCAAGGTATTAAATGCGAGGCGACGTGCGTCTTATCAAGCATTAGAGACTGCTCAGAGGGTTTCAGAATGTTTGTTACCAGATGACATTTAATGGAGAATATTCTCTAGTATTAAATAAGCAGTCATTGTAGAGGATTTTGGCATTCATGGCCTGCCGTTACACATTCATCAATGGCCCGCTTTGTCGTCATTTAAGAGGCGCTTAATCCTAGGATCTTGTTTCTTATGTATAGCTACAAATAGTGGTTTCATCAATCATTGTAAGAGGGGGAATCTCTAGCAAAACTTATACTATATTTTAGTCTCAAGCTAAATAATATAACTTTACTTTCTGTCTAATATTGCACATACCGCTGTCCTCGAAAGCATTGGTCCCGGAGCCAGGCTTGCTATTTCCTTTGATTAACGCTAGCTCTTACTTTTAATTTAATTCGTTTATCATTTTGGATCAAATCAATTCGCTTGTCTATAAACTACGTAATAAATTCAACTGTATGGTTTTACATGTAAATAATCATACATCAAACATCTTGTGCTGGTACACCATAACAAAATATTACAATAGAAAATAAACACAATCATTTATTAAAGATTTGAAGGGCTTTATTATCAATTCAAGGTTCCTTTGTCGTATTTGAGAGACTGCATATTAACTGCTGCCCATCTCCTAATAAATTCCCCCACTAAACTTCTCAATTTTAAAGTACCATTTTGAACTATTATTTTTTTTTTGGCAGAGCTCCCACTATCTCTAATTTGAAAATTTTTGGGTACTTATATTTACTCCATTTTGCCACAAGGACCTAACTTCATCTCAAGCTAGTACCCTGTGTGTTATATGGATACCACTATGGCAAGAAAGGTTACAAACTCTTCAACATTCCACCAAAAAGATTTTAATTTCTAGGGATATTGTTTCCATAAAAAAAAATTCCATTTATGTATCTCGCCTCTATTCCTACTATATTTTCCCATATCTTGCTCTCATATACCTGACTTCACAAAGAGTGTTCCTCCATCTTGCTTACCATATAACTCTAGTTCCCTTACGTGGCCTAAAGCTATTATCTTTGCTTTTAATAGTTGTAATGATCCGACCGGTCAGTTTGAGAATTTGTGTCTTGTTCAGTGGCTTAAGGTCTCGAGTAGCTTTTTATTATGTATTATGACTTACTTGCGTGTCCAGGTTCGATTTTCGAATATTTCAGGATTGATTTGAAAGAATAATTCTTATTTTAGAAGCTTAAGCGGTAAGAGTTGGCCGGAGTTTGACTTTTATTGTATGATGATTTTGGATTTATTCATGTGTCCGGATTTGGATTTGGAGGTTCGTAGGGTGATTTGAGTGCATTTTGGCAAAAATTGGAAAGTTGAATGTTTGGAAGGTTGAGAGGTCTAACCGTGAGTTGACTTTATTGATATCGGTTACGGATTTCGATTTTGGCAGTTGGTATTGCTCTGTTGGGTCATTGGGAACTTGCATGCAAAATTTGACGTCATTCCAGGTTGATTTGATATGATTCGACACGAGTTGTAGAAGTTTAAAGTTCATAAGTTTGTTAAGTTCGATTTGATGTTGTTTGATGTGATCCGAGGCCTCGAGCAGGTCCGTGTTATGTTATGAAACTTGTTGGTATGTTTGAATGAGGTTCGGGGAGCCCCGGGTGTGTTTCAGACGAGTTTCAGATCATTTTCATGTTTGTGGGCAGGTCTGGTTCTGGTGTCTCGCATCTGTGCATTTTAGAGCGCAGATGCGGAGTCTCTTTTGTGTGATTTTTGGATGCTTCTACGAGTTCTTATGTGATCTGGTTTTATGCTTTTGCGGGTTGGAGAACGCAGGTGCGTGGCCGTGTCTGCGGTGGGTCTATCGCAGATGCGAGTTTGTGGCTCAGGGTGACTCTCCTCTTCTGTGGTTTTTATCTCGCTTCTGCGGTGTCACAGATGCGGCTTCTTTGTGCATATGCGAATTTCATACTAGTAGGCTATCGTCGCAGATGTGCTTCCTTGTCCGCAAATGCGAAAATACCTGGGCAGCTTCAAATATATCGAGGGTTTGATATTTTTGGTATATCTTGAGTTGTAGACCTCGGTTTTGGGCGATTTTGGAGGGATAAGTATTCTTTACACGGATTTGATTATATTTCATCAATCCATCTTTATTTTTACCATCAAATTAGCAGAGAAAATGGAAATTTTTGTAAAAAATTTCAAAAATGAAAAATGAGCATTTGAAGTATAATTTGATGTCGGAATGGGATAATTTTGGTGTGGTTGGACTCGTATCGGAACGGGTGTTCGGATTTTGTAAATTTTATTGGGATCTGAGGTGCGGGCCCGAGGTTAACTTTTTGGGTTGACTTTTTAGTTTTTACTAAAGATCAAAACTTTATTATCCGGAATTGTTTCCTATGATTCTATTTATGATATTAAGTTATTTTGGCTAGATTTGAGCTGTCCGCAGTTGTTTCACACGAGAAGTTTATTTTAGAGTATCGGTTTAGCTTTTTTAAGGTAAGTATCTTGCCTAACTTTGTGTGGGGGAACTACCCCTTATGGTTTGAGTCGTTTGTGCTAATTGTGTTATGTGAAAGCCGTGTACGCGAGGTGACGAGTACGTACTCGTGCTTATTTGTGAAAATTGACCGGTTTAGACTCTTAGGCTTCTTTCATGCACTTATTTGGAATTGTTAGCACATGTTATATCTTTCACTCGTCATGTCCACTATCACATGCTTTATTTGAAGTTGTCATTACATGTCACATCCTTTACTTGTCGAGTTTGCTCTTATATGCTTTATTTTAAGTTGCTACCACTTTTATCATTATGTGATCTCTTTTGTTGTTGAGTTCATCTTTGTTTAAATTGTTGTACATAATATCCTTTTCTTTGTTGCTGAGTTATTCTCATGCATTTAGACGTAGTACTAGCTTTTGCCAACTCTCTATCATTGTTAGCCTAATTCATATACTAGAAGCCAAAGTTTGCCACTTCATGGAAATACTTTCACTATCGAGTTTATCATTAAACAATTAATTGGAATTGAGGTTATCGAAAGTTATTAATCTATTTTAATTGAAGTTGTGTTTAAAGGGGGTGTTGTTACTTATTGAATTACTTTCCAGTTCATTTGCTATTATTGAGATTCTATACATGTCGTGTTCGAGCCGTGGGCTATTTTGTTGTGGAAATATTGATATTCTTGGATCTTTGGAGAGGTTGTGGCCATGGGAACTTGTGGTACGAGTTGGTAGGTCGTGTTGTTGTGATGTTAGCATTTGTGAATGATTGGTGTGGTTTGGTTGTTGTTGTGCGGAGTATAAGGGTGAAATTTCATCGTTGTTGTTATGCGAGGCATAATAGTGGCATCTCACTGCTTGTTGAATTTACGAAGTGATAAAAGTGACTATTGTGCTATTGTCCTGACGTAGCGATGAGGGTGGCTATTATACGGAGTGATACAGGTTGCTATCAGAGAGATAAGGGTGGCTAATGATATTGTCAAGGCAGAGTGATACAGGTGGCTACCAGAGAGATAAGGGTTGCAATGTCAGGGATGATGTGTGATGGCCTGGGGACATTTTGTTGGTGATTTTCCTGTGATGGTGTGCTTTTTTTCCTTGTGTTTGTCATACACCTTACGTGACTTGTTTTGTTTCTTCGATGAGCTACTCGATGTCTTTAATATTACTTGTAGACTTGGACTACAGTAGTACACTCGCACAAGCATACACCGTAGTATGCCACTTTATACTAGCTCGGGAGTATGAGACTTGACCTTTATTGATCATGCACATTTGTTCTTGTATTATTTGTTTTCATGTTGCTATTGAGCATGTGACCATGTCAGGCGGATTGTGATTGTGAGCCTGTGACCACGCTGGGCGGATTATGAATGTGAGCCTGTGATCATGCCGGGCGAACTGAGATATTGGCACGTGATTATCTGTGCGATTGTGATTTGAGATGTGGGCACAAGGTGCCATAAGTATATGATGGTGGGTTGAGACCCGTGACTTGTTACTATGATGAGGTATCACAGAGTGATTTCATTGTGAAACCTCTGTTGGAACGGCTTGATTAATTGGTTGTCCTTTGTGTTCCTTATTTGGTTTTAGCGATACTTCACAGTGTTCTTATTGCTTTACTATTCATACCACTTGTTGATTCTTATTGCCACTTACTGATTCCGACTTTCCATTATTAGCTTTATATTTCTATACTACACATGTTATTTTGTCTAGTGAGTGTCTTGACTTGTACCTCGTCACTACTCTACCGAGGTTAGTCATGATACTTACTGCGTACCAACTGTGGTGTACTCATACTACATACTGCACATTTTTGTGCAGAGCCAAGTATTGGAGATATCGGACTCGGGCGGAGTTAGCTTGTTGATCGCGAGAATTCAAGGTAGAGTTGCTTGGTCATCGTAGTCCCTTGGAGTCCTTTCCTTTCATTGCACTGTCCGCTTGTATTCGACAATATTGTATCTCGATCTTTGAGATCTTTCCATATATTTAGCTAGAGTTCGTGACCCTATATTACCAGTCTTGGGAGATTGTTATGATTATCGCCGCCTAGGCTTATTCCGCTTTTGTTTCGGCATTTATATTAAACTATGTTTCAAATTATCATTGTTAAAACTGGCTTAATCATTGTTAGTAATCAGCTTACCTAGTCTTACAGTCTAGCTGTCATCATAACGCTTGCAATGGGTTTATGGGTCGTGAGAATAGTGATCCTCTACCTCCCTCTTTTACTACAACACTTAGAAGATCTACTAGAGACTGTAAATACCAGCCTATTTAGATGACTACATTTACCACACATTTCTTCTCGTTGATGTATCTACAAACTATTTTCTTTCGCCTCTTACTCCTTCATCAATTTGTTTTACTGATTTATCTACTTCTAACCATCATTTACTCAGTTCTTTTTCATGCATTCAATAGCCTACAAATTGTAGTTAAGAAACACATCATCCTCGTACCAACAACAAGCTATCACCAAAGAACTCATTTGAATTCATGCCGAGTACTTGTAGTATACACTAAGGTGATTCAGGATATGTATGATGAGCCTAAGACCCGGGTTAGGACAATGAGAGGAGACTCAAAGCACTTCCCAATCGTGATGAGTCTCTATCAGGCATCAACTCGTAGTCCATCTATTTTCCTTGGCAATGGATGTACCGACGCGATACATTCAAGGGGGAGGTGCTATGGTGCATATTATTTGCAGATGACATAGTGCTAATTGACAAGACTCGAGGTGGTTTTAACGCAAGTGTGGAGGTTTGGAGACGAACCTATGAGTCAAAAAGTTTCAAGTTGAGTAAAACTAAAATAGAATACTTGGAGTGCAACTTCAACAACGCGACTCATAAAGTGGACGAGGAAGTGAGTCTTGATACATAAGTCATAACCAAAAGAGGAAGTTTCAAGTACCTTGGATTGATTATTCGAGGTAATGGAGAGATTAACAAAGATGACACACATCGGACTAGAGTTGGATGGATGAAGTGGAGGCTCACATCCATACTGTTGTATGATATGAATAGGCCAGTATGATTTAAAGGCAAGTTCTATAGAGTGGTGTTCAGATCGACTATGTTGTATGGGGTAGAGTTTTGGCATATCAAGAACTCCCATGTTCAGAAGATAAAAGTAGTATAAATACAGATGATAAGATAGATATGTGGGTATATTAGGAGAAACAATATAAGGAAGGAAGATATTAGGACAAGATGAGAATAGCCTCCGTGGAGTAAAAGATGCAGGAAATGAGGCTGAGATGGTATAGTAATTTGAAGAGGAGATCTATATAAGCCATGGTGAGCAGGTGTGAGAGTAGGGCTGATAAGAGGTAAGAGGTACGCCTAAGAAGTATTGAGAAAAGGTTATTAGGAAGGACATGGTGTAGCTTTAGCTTACTGAAGACATGAACCTTGATATGAGGGTGTGGAGGTCGAGAATTAGGATAGAGGGTTAGTAGGTAGTTTTACATGTCTCCTTTTCATAACATAGATTTATTACTAGTCTTGTATTTTTATTTTTTCTTATTCGAAGTTTTTATTCACTATATGTTGTTTCTTTCACTTCGGTTATTATTATCTTATCTTGTTATTGCTACTGCTTGTTGTTTATGCTTATTTTCATCTTTACTTATGTGGCCGGTCTACAAGAAACAACCTCTTACCTTCTCAAGATAAATGTAAGGCTGCGTACACTCTACTCTCCCCAGAACCCTCGTTGTGTGAGTTTTTTCTTTGTTGTTGTTTGTTGTTGCAACTAATAACACTTGGAATGTTATTGAGTTACCACATGGGAAGAAAGCTCTTCTATTTCAGTGGGTCTACTAGGTATAATTAAACTCAGATGGTTCTATGGAGAGATTGAAGTCTATTGGTGATACATGGTGACACTAACTGTGAAGGTATTGATTTTACTGAGACATTCAACCACGAGGTGAAGATGACTACAATTAGGTGCCTTTTTGCAATTGTAGTGAAGAAAGGTTTGGGTCTCTATCAACTGGATGTTAATAGCACCTTTTTACATGGAAATATATATGAAGCATACATGCATTTTCTTGTCGGCATGAATCCTTCATCACCTCCACATGTTTGCCATTTGAAAATGTCACTATATGATCTTTGACTAGCTTCGCAACACTAGTATGCTAGATTGATTAACTGCTGCTTTGCATTGCAAGGGCTTCACTCACTCTATGAAAAACTACTATCTATTTTTAAACGCTTTGAGAGGTCTATTTCTATTATGGTGTTTTACGTGGATGTCATCAAGTTCACTGGGTGTAAAATTGATGAACTCACTAATTTGAAGCCATTCTTGGTTTGTGAAATTCAAGATCAATGATTTGGGAAGCTTACATGGATTCTCTTGGTATGGAGGTGGTTTGAGAGCCTCAAGGGTCAATTCCTCTCGCAGATAGATACTGGCGTCTCTGTATTGATTCACAAGACTCTACTAGGTCTGATCCTGACTTGTGAGACCCTGAGAACCAAGAGCTCTGATAATAACTTGTCACGACCCAAAGTCTCACTAAAGGTCGTGATGGCGCCTACCCTGCCTGCTAGACAAGCCAACACTCGACAACAATTATAAAAGTATATTATTAATTCATTAATAGAATCATTATGTAACTATGAATGTAAATTAAGTCTTAAATAAACATCATAAATGCATAAGTCTAAGATAGCATCCAACAAGATCACAACTGTCTCACAAACACCCAAAACCCTGTGTCATATCATCACGAGGATGTATCAAGAGTAAATAGTCTCAACTGAACACAAACATTTATATGGAAAGGAAACAAATAAACAGAGATAGATAAGTAGCCATGCTTGTCAGATAAAGATATCAAATACAAAGTCAAAAACTTTAATTCCTAGATAGCATGATGTATATCAGTCAATAGTTATATAAGAGTTACTACATAAGGCTACGATGTAAATACATGCTCAAAACCCACTCTTAATACCTCACGTCACAACCCATGTGCCTGACAAAATCCACATATCCTAACCAAGCACCAATCGGAGTGCCCATGCACATAAGGCTCAAAGTAACATGGGTAATCACCTGACTTCAGAGCGATGGATCAAAATCCAAGCGTCAATCATATCACAATCGATAATCAATAATTAATATCCGTTCATAGTGTCCATAATGCAAAAATTCACAACTTTCCTCACTATCCAACTCTATAACTCATGCATATGTGTGTGAAATAATATAATTAAGAAGCACTAGGACTGAATAATAAAATGCAGATAAAAACTCACATGGATAAGAGATGGCAAAAGCTAATCATATAATTTAATTTAGCATAACAGTCTAATAAGCTAATTTGACATTCCCAAGTCTAATCATGATATTCAAAATGGGTAAAATAAGCAATGTAGCCACTAATGCATGAATTAAATAAAACAAGTATATGACTACGACCAATAAAAGAGCTCAACATAGAAAAATAAATCTTTTATTCCCAATTCAACAAGTCCTGCACAAAAGCATGATCCTAATCATAATTAAGAGTCGTCACATAGTCATTAAATCAATAAAATATGGATAATAAATTTTTATTGTCCAAATAAGGTATTTTATAAGCTTAACTCTATCCAAATATGGTCATAACCTAACTCTCTCTCTCTCTCTCTCTCTCTCTCTCTCTCTCTCTCTCTCTCTCTCTCTTTATAGGGAGAATTCTCTCATGCAAAAATAGACAATAGACATACCTCTTCCTGACTAGCTTTAATAAACAATCGCCTTTTATTTTAGATCTTACTCTAAACGACTCGAATCTAGTCAAATATTACTCAATAGAGTGAAACAAATCTATAGAAATTGACTTCAAATAATAAACCTCCAATCTTTAATAATATCTTAAAGAATCAACAAAAGAACTTGAGGTCCACATAGTCAAAAATCGAGTCAAGGGGTAGATCATGGCTACCCGTAACCCCACGAGTCAAAATATATGTGTAAATTCCGAAATCAAGTCCAAATTTTTACTCAAAACCTCAAATTTCACTTTCTTAGGTTGTAGACAAAAACCCCAATCTTCACTTTGAAATTCTATGATTTAAGTGTAGAAATCCATGAGGAATCAAGATATATAATAAATTCCAAATAAAATATCCATACTCTCAAAATTGTAATGGAATCTCCTCAAGAATGGCCTATTCCCGAGCATCAAAACACAAAAATGGTGAAAATAAGTCACAACTTGAAATTGATATCCTGTCAGGCATTCTCGTATCTGCGGACACTTAGCAGCAGGTGCGAGCCTCACTTATGTGCTTCATCTTGCACATCTACAAGCCTCCAACCCCAAAACCACCCACGCATCTGCGACCAAAACTCCGCAAATGCAGACTCGTGGGTGCAATCAACACTACCACAGGTGTGACCTCCCTGGGCCTGACCAACCTTTGCATCTGCAACCCTCCTTCCCCAAATGCGGACTCACAAGTGTGACAAACCTTCTGCAGGTGCAACATGTCCTGGTATGTCCTCCCTTAGCTTTTGTGGTATATCGTAGCAGGTACGACCATCGCACTTGCTTACCAACAGTCGCAGGTGCGGTGCATCAGATTCCAGCAATACCAGCAACTTCAATGTGGTTCAAAATGGTCAAAACCCACCTTGAAACTCATCGAGTCTCCTGGGCTCATGTCAATTCATACAAAAAAGTCCGTATAATTGATCCAAAATTTTGCAAGGATTGAAATATCAAAAATAAGAATCAAAGATCAAATCCATTCCTTAAGTTTTAAACTTCCCAACTTCACCAAACATGTCTGAATTATACTTAGACATTCCGAATCACAACCAAACTTTACACAGAAGTTCATTTCAACTTCACGGACCTATCTTAAGTTCCTGAACAATAATTGGAGTCCGATAACATCAAATTTAATTGTCAATCAACCCTATGAACTCTCTGATCCTTAAAATTGTCATCTTTTGGCAAACAAAGTCAAAATATTCTAGGAACATCCAAAACTAAAGCCGAACATAGGCCTAAATACAAAATCACCATACGAACCTATTTTTAACAATCCGACCGGTCGTTTTGAGCATTCGCACTTTGATAGGTAGTTTAAGGGCATGGTAGACCCGTGTGATGTATTATAACTTGTGTGAATCATTGCTTTTGGTTTCAGGTTAATCGAAATCGATTTGGAAGAATAAATTTCATGATTGAAGCTTTAAGTTGGGAGAGTTGACCAAGTTTGACTTTTTTGAATTTGAACCCGGAACGGAGATTTGATGGTTCTGTTAGGTCCGGATGGTGATTGTGGACTTGGACGTATGGCCGGATTTGCATTTGAATATTTCTAGAAGGATTTAGTGCTAATTGGCAAATGTTGGAAATTTGAAGGTTTGGAAAGTTCATAAGTTTGACCGGGAATTGACTTTGACGATATCGGGTTCGGATTGTGAATCCGAGAATTGGAATAGCTTTGTTATGTCATTTGGGACTTGTGTGCAAAATTTTAGTTCATTCTGGGTTGATTTGATATGTTTCGGCGCGAGTTTTAGAAGTTAGACGTTCAAAGTTCATTTAAGTTTGTATTGAGGTGCGATTCGTTGTTTCAATGTTGTTATGCGTGATTTGAGGCTTTGAGTAGGTTCGTATTACATTATGGGGCTTGTTGGCATATTTGGACAAGGTCCCAAGTGGCTCGTGTGAGTTACGAGCGTGGTTCGAATCTTTTTTTCCTCTTGTTGCATTGTTGAAGACTCGCTGGTACTGGTGCAGCCGCATCTGTGGAGTCCATGTCGGAAAAACAACCACATAGATGTGGTCTATCCATCGCAGAAGCGAGAAAAAGTTGGGTGAGGACGATCGCAGAAGAGGAGATTTAGGCACAGGTGCGAGGGGATGGAGCGCAGGAGCGAGGTTGCGCATGAGCGGATGATGGCTTGCACCTGCGATGTCGCAGAAGTCAAGTTTTCAGTTGGTTCCGTAGAAGCTGATGTATTGTTGCGGTAGCGACGGCGCAAAAGCGAAGATGCCTGGGCAGAAGCTATATATCGAGGGCTTGGCTATTTTATTCACATTTTAAGTTGGGGAGCTCAGCTTTGAGTAATTTTGGAGGCAAATTTTATCACAAGGATTGGGGTAGGTGTTCTATACTCAGTTTTGATTATATTTCGTGAATCTATCTTCGTTTTTGGTAATTGGATTATGAATTTTAAAGAGAAAATTAGGGTTTTTTGTCTAACATTTCATGGAGTGAAGTTTTGAGTTTTGAACATCAATTCAGAGTCAGATTTGAGTGAAACTAGTATGGTTAGACTCGTAATTGAATGGGTTGTCGGATTTTGTGAGTTTTGTCAGATTCCGAGGTACGGGCCCGTGTTTGAATTTTTAATTTACTTTGGGCTTTTGATTAAAGATTCGACCTTTATTCATAGGAATTGTCTGCTTAGGCATTATTTGATGTATTTGAGTTGCTTTTGGCTAACTTCGAGCCGTTGGGAGGTCAGAAAGCATGAGATGGCATTTTTGGAGTATCGTTTGGCTTGCTCGGTGTTGGATTTGGCTTGGTCGAGGTAAGTAGCAGTTATAAACTTGGTTCTGAGGGTATGAACCCCTGAATATGTTTATTATGTGTTTAGTGTTGAGGTGACACATATGCTAGGTGACGGGTGTGTGGGCGTGCGTTGTGTGAATTGTGACTCAGTTATTTCTGTGGTACTGTGTAGTTACCTAATCTTAGCTGTAACCATGAAATCTCTACGTGCTAGAGTAATTGAGTTATGATCCATGTTAGAAATCATGCTTAGGCCAGATGTTGGTACTGTTGGGAACCACAGAGGTCGTATTACATGTTGAATTAATTACTTAATTTGAAATTTATACTCGGTCAAAACTATTATTTGCATTTCATATCTCAGTCTCTATTGTCCTATATTCATACATCATATCATCATTGTCTGGGAAGTTTATCATGATTCTTGTGAGCCCGATAGACTGGAGAGATTGATGACTGAATGAGGTCGAGGGCCTGTTGTTAGTGATATTTATAGGATCGGACTGCACGTCGCAACAGGCTTTATTGATTAATGTCAGGATTTGGCTTATTATAGCGCTTGGGCTGCATCAGTCCTCTAGAGTCTGCACATCCACAATTGGCGCAGTTGCTATGGATTTTTGGGCTGGATCTGCCCTGGATTCATTTGCATTGGGCTGGATCTGCGCTAGATTTATATATGTTTGGGCTAGATCTGCCCTGGGTTGGATCTGCCCTGTACAGTACTGAGTGTGTTGAGTGTGCTGGGTATTGAGCATGGTGAGTGAGAATACGAGGCAGTGAGATTGAGTACTCTGAGAGTGTGAGTACATGAGTTCATCACTGAGAAGCATTGCATTTGACATGCGTATTTGAGATACATGCATAGAGATGTATTTCCTAATGCTACCCGGTTATGGCGACATTCATGATTTCACTTGCATATCGACATGTAGGTATAGGGATGTACTTTCTTCATAATATCTGAAAATGAAACATCTTAATTATTATTGGAAGATTTTTTTGGGAAAAATCAATATTTTCAGACTTACTCATATCTTTGATGATTTGGTCAAGAATTGAGTTTTACTGGCATCTTTGAAAAATATGCCTATTTTTCCGTAACTGTGAACGAGTTGAGCATCATACCTCTGAGTTATTTTCTTGCACCACTTTTATTATGCTGTTATGAACAGTTGTTGGTTAATGGTGTTGGACTCTGACCCTTGTCCCAGCTCGTCACTACTTCTGCACCTTGCGTACAGATGTTGGATGCTGATATTGCTATGTACGGCGAGAGCTAGATGTGACGATGTACCTGCGTTCCGGTTATGGCTATCACTTGTCCTTAGCAGCATTAGATTCGAATTCTGTTCATTTACATTTCAAACAGATGTTGTAATTATTTTAATTCAGTTTTGTAAAAATCTAAATCTTAGAAGCTCATGATTTGTACTAACAGTCCTCGGGATTTTGTATAAAAGTTCGGTTATTTCATCATTGTTGTCTCATCAAATTTCTTTGGAATCGATTTATTATTAATTGGCTTGCCTAGGGGGGTGAGTTAGGTTGTTACAACCAGTAAATTCGTGCGTTAGGATACGCCGTAAAATAGTTTACATATAAGAGTCTAAGAACACGGAAAATTGTTCAAAAGTCAAGAAAAGAGCAAAAGGTGCCGCAAAGTTGGATATGCCACCGCAAAACTCAAATGCGGACCGCATATCCAACACTGAAATCGCAAACTGAGACAAATTTCTGGGCAGAAATCTGTGTCAGAAATACGGCTAGTATGCAACTGCGTAATCCAAATGCGGACCGCATAAATGAAATCCCCAATCACATAATGAAACAGAGTTCTGGGCTGAAATCAGCGTTAGGAATGCGACCAGAATGCGGTCGCATTGTTGAAAATGCGAACCGCAAATCTGACCCTCCTGCGTCACATTATGTGACAGATTTCTAGGCAGAAATGTGCCACCAAAATGCGAACCACATATCGTATTTGCGGCATAAATGCGATCGCAAAGCTGAAAACATCAGGCACGTGTGTCACTTATTGACAGACCTATAAAAAGGGTCCAACCTAGTTCTTTCTTTATGTTTCTAAAATTAAACATAGTAGAAGCCCCCTACGACTCTTTCTCGTGTCCCACACAACTTCAACCAATTTCTTCTCCTTTCAAGTTCTAAATTGAAGAAAGAATCTAGAAATTGAAGAACTGAAGAAAAGCCCCAACTGATTTCTCCGTCTTTCAAGCCCTAATTGGGAGTGAGACCTAGGAATTGAAGAATCAAGGAAGAAGGCTAGATAATCCACATGCAAGGTAAGTCACCACCCCCTTTTCATGTATTCTTCTCCTAAGAATCCTTGGAAGCTCGTTTTATGCATAATGTGAGCCCTAGGTTGAAGTCAATCACTGAAAATGGACTAAGTTATAAATGTTTCGGGTTGCATGTCTTACTACCATTGTTGTGAAGTCTTAAGAAGAAGAAAGGTGTGGAGAACCACCATACGAATTTAGGGGATTGTGATTAATGATAGCTATAACGCTTAGAGGGTAACGGGTGAATTGTTCTTTATTTGTAGACTAAGGGATTGTAACAATTGCGTAGCTTGAGGAACTGGTGCAGTATATACCAGCTATGTAAGCCTATACCGCTCTTTCTTTGCACGACTCCTATTGAATACAATGCAATGAACGAGCCTCAAAGAATACTCTACTCTTAGAAGCTAGGAATGCTTATATTGTTTCCCCTCTTATGGGAGGATTGATATGTTATTATTTCTTCAACCTTACGTCGCCATGATAGAATGAATCATATGAGTCCAGCATGCATTATCTATTTTACTACACCGCGCCGCGCTATAGTTAGCCGGGCAGACACCTATTGTGCAAGTATATGTTTTACTCTATTTTAGTCGCGCTATAGACGACAGCTATTTTACTTTACCGCGCCGCCCTATAGTCGGCCGGGCAGGCACCTATTGTGCAACCACTGGTCAGTTGGGTATGATGATGAGGAGGCCCGCAGAGGCGTATGTATATGATGATGATGAGGCCCACAGAGGCGTATATATATGTGTATGATGATTTTCAAAAAAAAAAAAATATATATATATATATATATATGCGTATGCATATGCACGTCAGGCATGACATGGTTAGTCGCCCTCATAGGCATTTCGATGGCACAGGTTGTATGTTTCTTATCCTGATGCTTATTATTGTTCTTACATTATGTTTCCTATCTTACATACTCAGTACATTATCCGTACTGACGTCTTTTTATTTGCGGACACTGCATGTCATGCTGCAGGTCCTGATAGACGGATAGACGGAGCTCCCCCACCGCAGTAGGCCATCCAGTTCATAAGATATTGACAAGATTCATCCTTCGGACTTGCTATTGCCTTGGTATGCATTTTGTATAGGCATTTTGGGCATGTCGGGGCCCTGTTCCGACGTAGGTTGCATGATGTATGTTCTTGTAGAGGCTCATAGACAAGTGTCAATGTATATATATAGACAAGTGTTGGGTTGATTCATGAACAGTGAATTGCCTCGTCGGCATATGTATCCTTTGTTGTATGACTCTTGCATGACGGCCATGTCGGCCATGGTATGTTATATATATGTATGTTTCCGCCATGGTACGGTACTCCTGTTGATATATATATGAAATGTATTGTTATCGAGTGGTTGAGCTAAATTATGATTATTGCCGTTACTCACCCGGGCATTTATCGGCCACATAGATAATAAAGAAAGTAAGATAGCAGGTATGAAGGGTGCGTCGGCACTCTGCGAGCAGGGTCTGGTGCCATGTCGCGACCCTCCGGTTGGGTCGTGACATATCTACTCTACCGACAATCATGTTGATTATATGTTGAGGTTCTTCCTGGCCTGTCTGTTAACTCCTATTTTCGAAGTGGTTTTTTGCTCAGTCGCTCAAGAATTCTCGAAGGTGTCCGTTATCGAGTAACCGGGCTACTTCTTCTCTCAGTTGCCGTCAGTCTTCTGTTCTATGACCGTGAGTGCTGTGATATTTGCATATCTAATTAGGATCCCTTTGGGTTGGATCGAATTGCAATGGTCGAGGCCATTTAGTATCATTGATGTGACCGATAGCAAATACGATAGTGGCAGCATCATCATTAAAATTATACTCCGATAATGGAGGTGCTTCTTTATGCCCGATGGACATTTTGAAATTGCTTTTTGTCATAAGTCCCCCACTGTTCTGTTCTCGGTCATTTCTCCTTTCATGCCTTGGAGAGTTTTGCCTTGATACGCCGATTTTCTGTCCCCGTGATACGGCCGATGTCGCTCTCTATTCGGTCTTGGTTCGCGATAAACTTCCCTTAGGATTTTGTCATAAGCTCTAACGAGGGAAATGGATCCCGAAGGGGCTCCGAGCTGATCATCTTCGACTCTGATCTTTGACTGGTATCGGTTATGTACATCAGTCCATGTGACGACAGGGTACTCTATTAAGTTTTGTTTAAGTCGTTGCGAAGCCACTGAGTTTCGAACATTGAGCCCTTGAGTAAAAGGTTGAACAGCCCAATCGTCTGTGACCGGTGGCAGAGCCATCCGTTCCATTTGGAACCGAGACACGAACTCTCTGAGCATCTTGTTATCCTTCTGCCTGACTTTGAAAAGGTCCTATTTTCGCGTTTCGACCTTGATGGTACCTGCGTGTGCCTTTACAAAAGAATCTGCAAGCATAGCAAACGAGTCAATAGAATTAAGGGGTATGTTGTGATACCGTGTGATGGTTCCTTTAGACAGGGTTTCCCTAAATTTTTTACCAGAACGGATTCGATCTCGTCATCCTCCAGGCCGTTCCCTTTGATAGCGCATGTATATGCAGTTACATGCTCGTTTGGGTCGATTGTTCCGTTGTATATGGGGATTTCTGGCATATGGAATTTTTTAGGTATCGGTTTCGGAGCCGCGCTCGGTGAAAAGGTTTTTGTATGAACTTTTTGGAATCTAGGCCTTTTAATACCAGGGGTGCTCTTTGGATCTGATCCACCCTGAGTTGTACGTTTCCACCTTCTTGTTATTTGCCTCGATTTTCTTCTCCCCAGATTATATTCGTTTAGTTAGTTCTTCGAGCATCTTCATAATTCTGGGGTTTGCCCCCGATTCACACTCATTCAACCCTTCTACAACCGATCCATCCCTATGGGTAATTTTCCGGGAAGGGCCAAGCTCAACTTTGTTCGAGATTTGGCTTCAATTTTATAACTGAGTTATCGCTGCCTGTTGGACTTGCAACATTTCGAAGATCATCCAGAAGCTGATCCCGTCCCTTTCATCATTTTGGGAATTTTGTGTCACCGATCGAGTTTCCCTATGAACGCTATTTGAGGGACCGGTAAGCTGATCTGCATTAACTGCCACTTGTGAATTAGCATCGACTGAAATTTCGTCACCGGGCGCTATGTTATTATTTTCTCCTTGATGATCGAACTCGTTATCAACGTGCAAAGGTGCCGATTGAGAGTTTGACATTTCCGTATTGCAACCTAGAATCAGAAACACTTCAAAGAGTAAGTGTGAAACAATGTGCGTGACAAAAAGTTGTACTAAATATCCACTGTTATCCTTAGCCCCACGGTGGGCGCTAAACTGTTCACCCTGAATTTCGGATAACAATTAAATTTATGTGTGGATTTAAGGATATGTGGCCTAATTTGATACAAATGACGAATAATATAACTAAAATTAAGATTAAGGGATAAATAGAAAAGAAACGCAAACCGCCCGAGTTGGACACTCTTGGTCGTTGGCTAATCCTTCTTGGGCAGAAACTGATATGGGAATTGAAACAAATTGATAATAAAATAATTCAAGAGAGCAATATATCACTATTTTTTCCTTTCTGTTGATGATTCGTGTAAAAAAAATGTGTCATGTAAATGGTTTAACTCTTCCTTTATATAGTGGGGAAGTCATACATTTGGTACAACTCCATACAAGAAAAAAATCTCCGCGCAAGGTGAAAAATCTCCTGATTTGCTAATTAAGCGGTTATATTGATTAGTGTTGAGATTCCTGCCATGATGTTCGTCCCATCACGAATTTTCCGGTTTTTCGTCATTTTGGTTTAATGATCTTCCCTTGGACATTTTCGGAGTCAGGTTTGATTTTCGATCACGGGCTCGGTGTTTTCGAGGTCGGACATTCTGGTTTCGTGTTCCGCTTCGATGAAGCTCGGGTTTGATCTTCGACCCTGCGCATTCCGAACCCAATCTATCGTGTAATAGTTGAACCCGATATTAACCATATAGGGTCGAGCCAATTTTAACCACATATAAGTGGGCTCGACTTCGACCGTACGCAAGTTTTAGCTTAAACCCTAGGTAACAAGCAGAAAAGCATAAAATCTTAAAACCAGGATGTGTGACTACTTTGAGCTGAAAAGCATTTAATCTTGAAAACAGGATGTGTAACTAGTTTGAGCAATCTGATTTAGCATAATTTCCAAGTCATCCCCATTTATTATTATTATTATTATTATTATTATTATTATTATTATTATTTGTTTTGTAACATATTGGGCCTCATAATCTATCTTAAGGAGACAATAAACATTACTCAAGGCTAGTTCGTCCATGCATTTTGATAATGTTTAACTAATTTATTAAACAAGGAAATTAAGGTTCTTAGACCAATTAATTAATAATCAAAATTAACAGTGATTGATTTTGGATTTTGCCATGTTATGACGTTGAGATGGATTTGGATCAGCTACTTTGCGAAAGAGAAACCATTTTATACGATATTTGAGTAGCAGTTCAGTTATTACATTAAGAGAGAAAATCAGGAAGCTCTTTGAATCTTCTTATTTTTTTATGAATTTGTTAGAAAATCAGGATTGTTTCTTGGAAGAAATTTTGGAATAAACTCTCTTGCTTGTTGCTTCGTATCACAGTAGAAAACAACCGCAATGTACCCAATACACATGCAAATATTAATAGAAGAAACAATAAGAAAAGAACATCCCAACAAGTCAATGAAAGGAATGATTATAGAGGCAAACCATTCTGCAAGGTGCAAAGTAGTTTGGGCCAGACTAAATCGAAAAAAACCCGAGGGATTATAGTTCAACAAGTCAGATAATGGTGCACTAATCCATGTAAAAGATAAGCAAATCGATGTTTGAAGACTGATGAAAATGCAGATGCCGGTGATAGGTGGCACTAAAAGCAGAGAGACGACAAGTTATTTTTCTATAAACTAGCTAGGTTATAAAAAAATTGGGCGGCTCAAATAATGGGCAGGTATTATATCCCTATGTATGGACTGAAACTAGGTACCGCGTGTCCAATAAAATACTGTCAATGTATTAAAATTATACCATACACCTGCTATCATTAAATCAAGGAAAATTTTACCAATAAAAATAAATAAGGAAATTTTTGAATCAATAAGTGGTTAGAGAGTAATTTAAAAATATTTATCAAACGATATAGATAATTTTGATCCTTTGCTGCATAAGATCCAAAAGCAAATGATGACGTATTCATTATGCCATCGAAGTACTTAAATTAATGCAACAACAGTTTCTTACTAAAGGGACCGAAAAAGGGTATTTGGGT
>MCJB01049375.1:49086-123815 GCA_002018475.1 Nicotiana obtusifolia
GGGAGGGGAGGGGAGCCGTTGGGAGGAAAATGAAAAATGTTCGGCGTTGGGCCAAATCTTTTAAGAATATTAAAAAATAAAACAATCATTTAACATTCAAAATAAAAAATAGCGTCACCTCCTTTTCCTGTTAATAATGCCAATTAAATACCGATCCCAATATACCACCCTTCATCATGTCAAATATGTCTTTGTATTACATAAAATTGAGCATATTTGTTTTTCGTTAATATTTTAATCCATATATATTTTTACCGTCACATTGTTGGTTCATATATGCCCTTACCATCACGGAATCCATCCAAACTAATTAGCTCTTTTGTTAATTGTACTAAAGTGTATTACAAATACTATTTCCTTTTTATTAGTACTTTTTATTTATTTATCTTTCTCTTTTCTTTATTCTTTTTTCTTTTCTTCTCTTTTTTTTTTTTTTTCCATATCTGATTTCCTCTATTGCTGATGCCTTCTCCATTTTCATCACCAATTTCACTTGACCAAACTCATGAATTCCTGCTAATTTTACTACCACAAACCCTATAGGTTCTTCTGACCTGAAGGAGACGAAAATTATTGGAGAATTTATTCGGTGGTGTTAATTGGGTGAAGGTAGAATATGGTTATTCATATTTTGAAGGTCTTGTTCCCTTCATATCTGAAGCTCCACAGAAAACAACACCTTCAAAATCTGAATAACCATATCCTACCTTCACCAAATTAGCACCACCGAAAAAAAAATTCCAATAATTTTCATCTCCTTCTTTTCAGAAGATCTAGAGCCTTCTCGCTAGGAAGCTTTTGGTGGTGTAGGTTTGATTTTTAGGAATAAAATCATGTGAAATTGGTGATGGAAATGGAGAAGGCATCAGCAATGGAGGAAATCAGATATGAGAGAAAAAAAATAGAGAAGAAAAGGAAAAAAAAAGAAAGAAAAGAGAAAGGTAAAGAAAATAAAGTACTCATAAAAAGGAAATAGTGTTTGTAATATACTTTAATACAATTAAAGAAAAAGCTAATTAGTTTGGGTGGATTCTGTTACGAAAAGGACATATACGGACCAACTATGTGACGGTAAGGGCATATATGGACCAACTATGTGACGATAAAAGCATATATGGGCTAAAGTATTGACGAAGGACAAATTACTCAATTTCGTATAATACAAAAGGATATTTGGACCTTTTCCGCTATTCTAATTAAGTAATTTCTTGTCTTATTACGAATCAAAGGGGGAAAAAGGATCCCACTTTCAGTTTTTCTCCACTTAGAGACTATTCGGTAAAGTTTTTGGGGGTCAAAAGTTTTTTTTAAGTGTAAAATTTATCGTTTCGCTCGAGTAACTTTGCGGTATGTATATGTATCAACTAAGTGAATTTTGTTTTGGTTTTATCAGGCTGACTTTCATGCCAACACAATTACTTTTAATTCATCACTATCTCGTAAGAACGTTGAGAATTATTTTTTCTTTTTTGCTAAAAACATTTTCAAAAGTATTTAAAGAGGAGTTGTCTTTGGCTTTTGAACCAGTGAAACTAGACTTAGGCAAGCTACCAAGTTCCTCTTTTCTCATTCATCCCTCTCCGCCTTCGGTCCTTGCCATTAGTTAGCTTGCACTTTCCTTGCTTGCCCTTTGAGTTTTCAAAGTAAAGGTGCTTTTACTGCGAGACCTTTTTTCCGCCTACATGGCCCCGAAATCAGATTGGCTTTGAGTTGGTTTTGGAATGGGTTCTCCGTGGACAATACCACTTTAAATTGTTTTTAGTCTTCAACAATTATTTTCCTTTATTTTAGTAGGCGTCATCTGGTGGCATTGCATCAACATGCATCCAATAATCCATCGATCGAAAAATTTCTTTTTTGGTCCAAAAAATACTTCGTTTTTGAAATTTGAGGTGTTTGATCAAGGTGGGAAAGTACTTTTGAGTATTTCTACTTTTGGGTAGAAGCTATAAGTTTTAGCTTATTAAAGAAGCAGAAGCAAAAGCAAAAAATTAATATTTTCTAGACACTAATATCTTTAACATAAATTTATATTTTTCAAATATCCCTTATTAATTGAACCATTTTTTACATTTTCTTTTTTCGTTTCTACCATATCATTCTTCTTTTCTTATTTCTAATGTATTTTTTTCTCCTTCTAGTGATTTATGGAGTAAATTTTTACTTTACATTGCGTGATATATTTTAATATATTTAAATTATCATATAGAAGATAAGCAATTATATCAGACACTCAATATCATTGATTTGTTAAAATTATATTTTATATTGATTAAACTCTCTAATATATATATGTATTCTTTATGTTTATATTTTATTTAAATAAAAAAGTTGATTAATTATTTTTATAATAAATATTTAATTTTATTTCTCTGTTTCAAATAATACTAATTATAAATTGAATGAACCTAAAAAATAAGGAAAGAGAGCACTGTCTACTCAGACTATCACACTGGCAACGAGAGTAGTAACAACAGATAGTGCAACAGAACTAGCAGTGGATTTTGACACTCAAAAGTACTTTTTAGGAAGAATATTGGTCAAATACAAATTTCTTATCAAATAATGCAAAAAACACTTCTCAAATGAATTGGCCAAATATAAATAAACAAAAGTATTTTTCAAAATAAATAATTTTTGCCAACTTGACCAAATGGGTTCTAAGCAACCTACCTACCTTATTTTCTTTCCTCATACTTTAATTATTTAATGGACTTGTGCAATTAAGATACTTTTATTTTTGTGCACGTTTAACCTCCCAAATTTTTTTTTTAAAGAAAAACAATGGCGAGAAGGAATTAAAGAGTGAGCTAAGAGGGTGTTTGGATTGGCTTAAAAGCTAGTCAAACTAGCTTAAAAGCACTTTTTAGCTTGTTTGAGTATTTGGTAACTTTGAAAACAGCTTTTCAGTCATGTACTTTTGCCCAAATAAGCTAAAAGCAACAAATTAGGTAATCCCAACTTATTTTTTTTTAGCTTAAAAGCTATTTGAGGTTGACCAAGTACATTATTGTCCCTCGTACTTTTTTTATAATCCCTAAAGTACCCTTAACTGCATCAATTCCCTAGCTTCAATCTTTTTTCTTTTTCCTCTTCTTTGTCGTGCGTTTCTGCTTTATCTAGCGTACCCCCAGACATCATCATCTTCGTCTATTTTTCCCCTCTTTTCCTTTCATTTCTTTCTTTAACCTTTCATTCATTATTTTCCCCTCTTTTTCCTTCCATTTCTTTCTTCCCTCTCTTTCCCGTCACTCTCCTCAATGCAATGTCAAATTTGACAGGCACTTGACGTAATAGAAAAATTTACCTTTCTATATTAAGACACAACCAAGCCCAACTCTAAAGGCGCCACGATAAATTGCAAAGTTACACGAACTTATTGGCAAAGTCAACATTGTTGTCGTAGTCAATCTAGCTTTCAACTCTTGGAAACTTCTCTCACAAGCATCCGACCACTGAAACTTAGTCGCTTTCTACGTAAAGCTTGGTAAACGGAGATGCAAGAGTAGAAAATCCTTCAACAAACCACCGACAGTAGCCAGCTAGCCCCAAGAAACTTCGGATCTCTATCGGTGTACTTGGTCTAGGCCAACTCTTCACCACTTCAACCTTTTGCGGATAAACCTTGATACCTTCCTGCGATACCACATGACCTAAGAATGCCACTGATTTATGTCAAAATTCACACTTAGAGAATTTGGCATACAACTCATACTCCAAAAGCATATGCAATAGTGTTATCAAATGATTGGCATGCTCTTTCTAACTACGTGAATGGACTAGTATTTTATCAATGAAAACAATCTTGAACTTGTTAAGGAATGATTTGAAAACCTGATTCATTAGATCCATAAAAGCTACAGATGTAATTGTTAACACGAATGATATCAGCAAGAACTTATAATGCCTGTGGCGGGTCCGAGAAGCCGTTTTGGGAATATCCTTCTCTCGGATTTTCAACCGATGATACTCTAACCTTAAGTCAATCATCAAGAAGCATTTCACCCCTTGCAACTGGTGAATTAATTTATTTATCCGAGGTAATGAATACCTATTCTTGATAATGACTTTGTTAAGTTGTCTGTAGTCAATACACATCCTCAATGTAACAAGCTGGCTAGTTATTTTGAGTATTCAACCTCGTTTCCCCTATTTGATACTTTACATATGTGTAGTTGCATATACGTGACTTGCCGAGATGGTTGGTTTGGCTTCGAGGAGGTTAGGGAGCGAATTGGGACACTTCGTCCCGAGGTTGGAAGCTTAAGTTGAAAGGCTTGATCGAAGTTTGAAATATATGTAGACGACTCCGGAATTGAGTTTGATGCTTCGAATAGTTTTGTATGATAATTTTGGACTAGACTTATATCCGGATATAGATTTGGTAGTCCTTAGGTTGGTTTAGTGGCTTTTTGGAGATAGTTGTAAAGTTGAAGGTTTGGAAGGTTGAAGAGGTTTGATTGGGAGTTGACTTTGCTGATATCAAGTTCACATTTTAGTTCCGGGAGTCGAAATAGGTCTGTTGTATCATATGCGCTTGCATGCAAAATTTGAGGTCTTTCCAGGTTGGTTTGATGTGATTCAGCATAAATTCCGAAAGTTGAAAGTGCATTAGTTTTATTAGGCTTGAATTGAAGGTTTGGAAGGTTGAAGAGGTTTGACTGGGAGTTGACTTTGTTGATATCAAGTTCGTATTTTAGTTTCAGCAGTCGAAACAGGTCTGTTGTATCATATGGGACTTGGTATGTCTGGATGGGGTCTTGGGAACCTCGAGTGTGATTCAGATGGTTGGCGGATCATTTCTAGACGTTGAGGAGTTGTTGATGTTTGGGAACTCTGGTGCAATCGCACTTGTGATGGATTAGCCGCAGGTGCGAAGCCGCATAAGCGACCTATAGATTGTAGGTACAGATGAAGGCTGGGCTAGGCTGGGTCCGCAGATGCGAAAGGGGTCTGCAGATACGGATGTACATATGCGTGTGAAGGTTCGCAAATGTAAACTTGGATTGGAGCAGGGGAGATCACAGATGCGGAGGCAGGATCACAGAAGCAGCCCTGCAGGTGCGGAGAAGGGACCGCACATGCGCATGGTCGGGACTTATGTGGTTTTCGCAGATGCGAATTTTTGACCGCAAATGTGGCATTGCAGGTGCGACTAGGTGGTAGATGCGGGATCACTGGGCAGAAGGTTTAAAACAAGGGTTTGGTTATTTTTTTATATTTTGAATTTTGGAACTCGATTGGAGGCGATTTTGGAGTGCTTTTCATCCTAATTGAAGAGGTAAGTAAATTTTAATCACTTTTGATGATAGATATTGATACCCATTGATTATTACACCTAGTTTATATGTATTTAAGGTGAAATTTAGGGAGTTTAGACTACGTTATTGGAGAGTGAGATTTGGTAATTTAAAGATTGACTTGTGGTCAGAATTGGATGAAATTGGTGTGGTTGGACTCGTATTTGAATGGGTGTTCGGAATTTGTGAATTTTGTTAGGTTCCGAGGTATGTGCATGAGATTGACTTTTTGGGTTGACTTTGAATATTTGATCCAAGACCTTAGCTTTATCATTTGAAATTGTTTCTGATGGTTTTTATTGATGAATATTAAGTTGCTTTGGCTAGATTCGAGTCATCAGAGGTTGATTCACGTGGCAAGGGCTTTTTTGGAGTATTGATTTCAGCTTTTTTAGGTAAGTAACATATCAAAATATGGATTTGAGGGTATTTAACCTTGGGAAGTATGTTTTATGAGAGGTATTGGGGTGACGTGCGCGCTGGATGACGGACGTGTGTTCGTGCACCGGAGTATTCATGACTAGAGGTAGCTTTTAGGATATTATGGGATTGTTTTGCTATCATGCCTTATTATATCCGTATTTTCTAAATCTATATGTTCATTTGAGTTCTGATTCATGTTAGAAATCATGTCTAGGCTATGTGCTACTTGTTTGAGACTTGATTGCTATTCTTGCTGTTTTGAGCTATGCCTTAATTGTACACATACACTCAGTCATGATGCTATATCCGCGCATGATATCTCTATCTCAGTACTTTCTTATTTGATTCCTCATATGTTGTTGATGCCTCATACGTGTAACATTGTTAACTTGAATATTGTGAGATGTGGTTAACTGAGATTTGACTAGTTGATGACTAAGCTTGGGCCATAGAGCCGAGTTGGTATTGATTTTGAGGTGACACGTATGCTAGGTTCATATTGGACTAAGTGTTACTGATTTGGGACGACGCGTGCACCAAGCCCCACTATTGGGCTATATGATTATGATTAGCGCTTGGGCAGGATCTGCCCCTCCGGAGTCTGACATACCAGTAGTGGGCGCATGTATAATGTTTTATAAACATGCTTGGATGATGGGAATTCATTCCAAGAACATGTACAATGCTAATTATTGTTGTGTGGTTATTCTTGGTGGTTTCTCTATGATATTGTTGACTTGACATGTATATTTGACATGTAGGCATAAAAATATACTTTCCTCATGGTAGCTGGTAAATGAAATATTTTATCTGTGTTGGGCTTTAGCTATTATACTTGGAAAGTATTTCTAACTTTTTGAAATGTGAACGAGCCAAATAAGATATCATCGAGTTATTTACATATACTATTTTCTTTATGATCTAAGCTATTACTGGTTTTTGCAACTGATCTCGGACTGTTTCTTCTGAGCTCGTCACTGCTTTCAGCTCATAGACTTATTACCTATTGAGTACAGGGGGTCGGTTGTACTCATACTGCACTATGCACTTTGTGTGCTGATCCGAGTACTTTTGGACAAGGTAATTTCTATAGTTTAGTTGCTACTAGCCTTTGGGAGACTACGAGGTAGCTGCTATATCGCCCACTGACCTTGAAGTTCTCTTTGATTTATTTTCATTGTTACTGTCCTATTGTTCAGACAGTTATATTGAGGGTCTGGCCTTGTATTCGGTTATGTAGTAGTGCTCATATTCTCGTTGACACCAGATCATTAGAATGGTCATAGTAGTATTATTGTTGCTTTCTCAGTTATTTCATGATACTTCCGTTGTTGAGTTTATTTAAACCTTGTTTTACCAAATTCATAGTTATTGTGTGAATGTTGACTTGCTTGGCAAGTAGTGTTAGGCGCTGTCATAGCTCCGGCTGGAGTTAGCTAGTAAGAAGTTGGTATCAGAGCCTAGGTGGCTTAGGTCTAATGAGTCATGAGCAAGAGAGTCTTGTGGATCGATATAGAGACATCTGTACTTACCTTCGAGAGGCTGTCGAACTATTAGGAAACCTTCATTTTCTTACATTCTATCGTGCAAATTTGTTATTTCGGAAGTTTGAACTTTGACTCTTCTATTCTCTCACAGATGGCGAGGACACATGCAATCGAATCAGGAAGACGACCACCAGTATCACCAATTAGGGCCGCGAGAGGCCGGGGCCACGGTAGAGGCCGAGGTGGGGCTCACACTACAACTAGGGCAGCACATGTGGAGCCACCAGTTGCTCCAGTTGAGGAGAAGATTCTAGATATTGTTGAGCTGGTGGGACCAGCTCACACACCAACGATGCCTATTGTTATTCCCGGTTGTCAAGAGGCTTTGGCTCAGATTTTGAGTGTGTGTATGGGCTTGTCCCAGGCAATTTCGATGTCAGCTGCACTGGCTACCTCATAGGCTGGGGGAAGAGCCCAAACTTCTACCGCCCGTACAATAGAGCAGTAAGCTCAGGGTTACCTGACACCGAGGATGTTACCAGTTCAGCCGGTTATTGCTGCTCGGGCCGAGGTTGGTCCACCTTTGACCGATAAAAAGTAGAAGAGATTGGAGCTTTTTGGGAGGCTTAAACTGCCAGAGTTCAGTGGAGGGGAGTTAGTGGATGCTTAGGATTATCTAGACCGGTGTCAGCAAATTCTTTGCAGATCGAGTATTTTTGACACTAGTGGAGTTGCATTTACTACTTTTCAACTGAAAGGGGTAGTGTGTATGCAGACCTCACAAGTTAGGGGTAAGGTCTGCGTACACACTACCCTCCTCAGATCCCTCGATGTGGGATAAGACCAGGTATGTTGTTGTTGTTGCAACTGAAAGGGGCAGCTTACAAATGGTGGCAGGCTTATAAGTTGAGCAGGCCAATTGGCGCAACACCACTTACATGTCATGAGTTCTCAGTTCTCTTCTTAGAGAAGTTTGTCCGACAGACTCGCAGGGAGGAGCTACGTAGAGATTTGATCAGCTACACCAGGGTGTGATGACAGTGACTCAATATGAGATGAGGTTCGCAAATTTGGCCAGTCATACCATATGGTTTGTTCCCACTAAGAGAGAGAGGATCAGGAGGTTCATTGATGGTCTCAACTATGGTCTACGTTACAGTTTGGCTTGAGAGGCCGAATCGAATTCTTGGTTTGACTAGTTGGTCAAGATTGCCTGGTGCTTGGAGTAGGTTCGTAGTCTTGAGCATGAGGAGCAGGAGGGCAAGAGGCCCCGTGGTTTAGGTGGTTTTAGTGGTACCTCATATGGAGGTCAGTCACATTACAGCAGAGGTCGTCTTTTTAGACCCGCTCAGATGGCTCGTCAGGTTCCTTGTGATTCATCAGCTAGAAACGGTCCATACAACAGTCGTCCGGTTCGGTCATCTTTCACTGCACTCCCAGCTCAAAGATCATACCGTGCTCCATCAGTTTAGGGTTCATCAGTACCAGGTCATTCCAATGGTTATTTATAGTTCTAGGGGTCTGATTTAGGCCCTACAGTAATTCCTAGTTCGAGGTTGCTACAATTATGGAGTGTTGGGGCATGTGAGAAAGTATTGCAACCGTTATTACAAAGGTCCAGTTCAGTAGGGAGGCTAGACTATGAATCCCATACAAGTTGCTACACACCTGCTCAGCTAGCTCGGGGTGGAGGTCGTTCGGGTAGAGGTCGGCCTAGAGGGGGAGGTCCGACATGTGGTGTTCAGGCTTGATCCTATGCTTTTCCTGTCAAGCAAGAGGTAGTTGCTTCCGATGTTGTGATCAAAGGTGTTGTTTCAGTGTGCCACAGGGATGCGTCTGTGTTATTTGATCCTGGTTTCACTTATTCATATGCGTCATCATACTTTGCCCATTATTTTGATATGCCTCATGATTCTTTAGTTATGCTTGTTCATGTATCTACATCAGTAGGTGATTCTATTATTGTGGACCATGTATATCGGTCGTGTGTGGTGACTATTGGGGGTTATGACACCATAGTTGATCATTTTCGCTTAGCATGGTTGATTTTGACGTGATTTTGGGCATGGATTTGTTTTCACCATGTCACGCTATTCTTGATTGTCACGCTAAGACCGTAACATTGGCGATGCCGGGGTTGTCGAGTTTAGAGTGGAGCGGCTCACTAGATCATGTTCCTAGTAGAGTGATTTTGTGTTTAAAGGATCAACGGATGGTTGAGAAGGGATGTTTGGCGTACTTGGCCTTTGTGAGGGATGTTAGTGCTAATAGTCCTATCGTTGAGTCAGTTCCGGTAGTGAGAGACACTTCCTAGATGTGTTTCCTGCAAACTTGCCGGGCATGCCATCCAACAAAGACATTGATTTTGGTATTGATCTGGTACCCTGCACTCAGCCCATATCTATTTCACTGCATCACATGGCACCTATAGAGTTGAAGGAGTTTAAGGAATAGTTACAAGAGCTACTTGATAAGGGTTTCATCAGGCCTGGTGTGTCACCTTGGGGTGCACCGGTTCTATTTGTGAAGAAGAAGGATGGTAGTATGAGGAAGTGTATTGACTACAGGAAGCTGAACAAGGTTACTATTAAGAACAAGTACCCACTACCGCGCATTGATGACTTATTTGATCAGCTTCAGGGTGCTAGAGTGTTCCTGAAGATTGATTTGAGGTCGGGGTATTAGCAGTTGAAGATCAAGAATTCAGACATTTCGAAGACGGCTTTCAGGGCCCGCTATGGTCGCTATGAGTTTCTAGTGATGTCTTTTGGGCTGGCCAATGCCCCCACAACTTTCATGCACTTGATGAACAATGTATTTTAGCTATATCTTGATTCCTTCGTCAAGGTATTCATTGATGATATTTTGGTTTATTCACGCAGCTAGGAGGATCATGAGCAACATCTGAGAATCGTACTCTAGACTTTGAGCGAGAAGAAGCTATATGCTAGATTCTCTCAGTGTGAGTTTTGGCTTGATTCGATGGCACTTTTGGGGCACGTGGTGTCCAGCGAGGTGATTAAGGTAGATTCGAAGAAGATTGAGGCAGTTCAGAGTTGGCTTAGACCATCTTTTGCTACTGAGATCTGGAGTTTTATTGGTTTGGCCGAATATTATTGCTGTTTTGTGGAGGGCTTCTCATCCATTGCTGCACCATTGACTAGATTGACCAGAAGGTGCCCCATTTAGGTGGTTTGAGGAGTGTGAGGAGAGCTTTAAGAAGCTCAAGGCTGCCTTGATTACCGCTCCAGTTCTAGTTTTACCTTCGGGATCAGGTTATTATCCAGTCTATTTTGATGTTTCATAGATTTGCATTAGATGTGTGTTGATGCAGGAAGGTAAGGTTATTGCTTATGCTTCATGTCAGTTGAAGCTTCATGAGAAGAACTGCCCCGTACATGATTTGGAATTGGCATCCATTGTTCACGCATTGGAGATCTGGAGGAACTATCTCTACAGCGTGTCTTATGAGGTGTTCACAGATCACATGAGTCTACAACACTTGTTCAAACAAAAGGATCTGAACTTGAGGCAACTGAGGTAGTTAGAGCTACTAAAGGACTATGATATTACAATTCTTTATCATCTGGGAAAGGCCAATGTGGTGGTCGATGCCTTGAGTAGGAACGTTGAGAGCATGGGGAGTGTTGCTTATATTCCAGTTAGGGAGCGACCATTAGCATTGAATGTTCAGGATTTGGCCAATCAGTTTGTGAGGCTAGATATTCCGAAGCCTAGTTGGGTTCTTGCTTGCGTGGTTTCACGATCTTCTTTGTTTGAGCGCATCAAGGCGTGTCAGTATGAGGATCCCCAATTGCTTGTCCTGAAGGACACAGTGTAGCACAATGATGCTAAGGAGGTTACAATTGGAGATGATGTGGTATTGAGGATGCAGGGTCGGATTTGTGTTCCAAATGTGGTTGGGTTGCGGAAGTTGATACTGGAGGAGGTCCATAGTTCACGGTATTCCATCCATCCAGGCACCGCAAAGATGTATCAGGATTTGAGGCAACACTATTAGTGCAAGAGGATGAAGAAAGATATTGTTGAATATATTGCTCGGTGTTTGAAATGTTGGCAGGTGAAGTACAAGCACTGCAGACCCCGTGGTTTGCTTCAGAGGCTTGACATCTCAGAGTGGAAATGGAAGCATATCACAATGGATTTTGTAGTTGGACTCCCACGGACCTTGAGGAATTTTGATGCAGTATGGGTTATTGTGGACGGACTGACCAAGTATGTACACTTTATTCATATGGTGACTCCCTACTATTCAGAGCGGCTAGCTTAGATTTACATTCGTCAGATTGTTTGCCGTCATGGTGTTCCCGTGTCTATCATTTTGTATCGAGTGAATTAGTTCACATGCAATTTTAGAGAGCAGTGCAGTGAGAGTTGGACACACGGGTAAAGCTGAGTGCAATATTTCATCCCAGACGGACGGGCAGTCTAAGTGCACTATTCATGTCTTGGAGGATATATTACGTGCCTATGTTATTAATTTTGCAGGTTCATGGGATCAATTTTTTCCATTAGCAAAGTTTGCCTTGAACAATAGCTTTCAATCAAGTGTCCAGATGGCTCCTTATAAGGCCTTATATGGGAGGAGATATCGTTCTCCGGTTGGTTGGTTTGATCCTGGGGAGGCTAGGTTGTTGGGCACTAATTTGGTTTGTGATGCCTTAGAGAAGGTGAAGGTGATTCAGGAGCGGTTTCGTACAACACAATCCAGGAAAAAGAGTTATGCTGATAGGAAAGTTCGTGATGCTGCATATATGGTGGGTGAGAAGGTTCTTCTTAGAGTTTCGCCCATGAAGCGTGTGAAGAGGTTCGAGAAGAAGGAAAATGTGAGCCCTCAGTATATTGGCCCTTTTGAGGTGCTTGAGAGAGTGGTAGAGGTGGCCTACAGACTTGCCTTGCCACCTAGTCTAGCAGGAGTTCACCCAGTATTTCATGTTTCGATGCTCCGAAAGTATTATGATGACCCGTCATATGTTTTGGACTTCAGCACAGTGAAGTTTGATGAGGATTCGACTTATGATGTGAAGTTGGTGGCCATTTTGGATCGGCAGGTTCGAAAGTTGAGGTCAAAGAATATAATGTCAGTGAAGGTACATTGGAGAGGTCATCCAGTCAAGGAGAATACTTGGGAGACCGAGCAGGAGATGCGGAGAAGATATCCTCACCTTTTTGAGACTCCAGGTATTATTCTAGACCCTTTCAAGAACGAACGTCTGTTTAATAGGGGGAGAATGTAACAACCAGGACGTTCATTTTGAGTATTTAGCCTCGTTTCCCCCATTTGATGCTTTACATATGTGTAATCATGGTTACATGACTTGTCGAGATAGTTGGTTTGGCTCCGGGGAGGTTGGGGAGTGAATTTGGACACTTAGTCCCAAGGTTAAAAGCTTAAGCTGAAAGAGTTGACCAAAGTTTGACTTTTGTGTAGACGACTCCGGAATGGAGTTTTCATAGTTCCAAATAGCTTCGTATTATTTTGGACTTGCACATATGTCCGGATATGGATTTGGATGTCCGTAGGTTGGTTTGGTGCGTTTTGGCGAAAGTTTAAAAGTTAAAGGTTTGGAAGGTTGAGAGGTTTGATTGGGAGTTGACTTTGTTGATATCACTTTTGGATTTAGGTTTTGGGAGTTGGAATAGGTCTGTTATGTCATATGGGACTTGCATGCAAAATTAGAGGTCATTCTGGGTTGGTTTGATGTGATTCAGCATAAGTTTCGGAAGTTGGAAGTGCATTAGTTTCATTAGGCTTGAATTGGGTACGATTCATGGTTTTGGTATTGTTTGATGTGATTTACGGCTCCAAGTAAGTTCGTATTGTGTTTAGGACTTGTTGGTATGTTTGGATGGGGTCCATGGGGCCTCGAGTGTGATTCGGATTGTTGGCAGATCATTTCTAGACCTTGAGGAGTTGCTGAAGTTTGGGAACTCTGGTGCAATCACATCTGCGAGGCATTAGCCGCAGGTGCAAAGCCGCATAAGCGGCCTATTAATCGTAGATGCGGATGAAGGCTAGCTAGGCTGGGTCTGCAGATGCGAAAGGGGTCTGCACGAGAAGGTTCGCAAATGCGAACTTGGATGGGAGCCATGGAGATCGCAGATGCGGAGGCATGATCGCAGAAGCGGTCCCGCAGGCGCGGAGAAGGGACCACAAGTGTGCATGGTCGGGACATAAGTGGTTTCCACAGATGCAGATTTGAACGCAAATGCGGTGTTGTAGGTGTGACTGGGTGAGTCGCAGATTCGGGATCGCTGGGCAGAAGGTTTAAAATGACGGTTTGGTCATTTTCTCATATTTGGAATTTTGGAACTCGGTTGGAGGCATTGTTTTGTGTGCTTTTCATCCCAATTGAATAGGTATGTAAATTTTAATCACTTTTGATGATATGTATTGATTACCCATTGATTATTACACCTAGTTTATGTGAAAGGTGAAATTTGGGTATTTTAGACTATGTTATTGGAGAGTGAGATTTGGTGATTTGAGAGTCGATTTGTGGTTTGAATTGGATGAAATTGGTATAGTTAGACTCATATTTGAATGAGCGTTCAGAATTTATGAATTTTTTCAGGTTTTGAGGTGCGGGTCCTAGGTTGACTTTTTGGGTTGACTTTGCATCTTTGATTCAAGACCTTAGCATTATCATTTGGAATTGTTTCAGATGGTTTTTATCGATGATAGTAAGTTGCTTTGGCTAGATTTTCGTCGCTCTGAGGCCGATTCGCGTGGCAAGGGCTTTTTCGAGTATTGATTTGCACGTTTTGAGGTAGGTAACAAATCTAAACTTGTGTTTGAGGGTATTTACCCCTAGGAACTATGTTATATGAGAGGTATTGGGGTGACGTACGGGCTAGGTGATCATTTGAGTTCTACTTCACGTTAGAAATCATGTCTAGGCTATGTGCTACTTGTTTGAGACTTGATAGTGCTATTCTTTCCGTTTCTAAGCTTGCCTTCATTGTACACATACTCTCAGTCATGATGCTATATCCGTGTGTGATATCTCTGTCTCAGTACTTTCTTATTTGATTCCTCATATGTTGTTGATGTCTCATATGTGTATCATTGTTGAATTGAATACTGTGAGATGTGGTTAATTGAGACTTGACCTGTTGATGACTAAGCTTGAGCCAAAGAGCCGATTTGGTATTGAGTTTGAGGTGACGGGTACGACAGGCTCATATTGGCTAACTGTTACTGATTTGGGGTGACACGTGCACTAGGTCCCATTATTGGGCTAAGTGATTATGATTAGTTCTTGGGCAGGATCCACCCTTCTGGAGTCTGATATGCCAATAATGGGCGCAGGCATGGTGTTTTATATACGTACATGGATGATGGGCATTCATGCCAGGCACCCATATAGTGCTAAGTATTGTTGTGTGGCTATTCTTGATGGTTTCACTATGATATTATTGATTTGACATGTATATTTGACATGTATGCATAGAGATGTACTTTTCTCATGCTAGCTGGTAAATAAAATGTTTTATCCATGTTGGGCTTTAACTGTTATACTTGAAAAGCATGTCTAAATTCATGAAATGTGAACGAGCTGAGTATGATATCATTGAGTTATTTACTTATATTGTTTTCTTTATGACTTGAGCTGTTAATGGTTATTGTTATTGGTCTCCGACTGTTTCTTCTGAGCTCGTCACTACTTTTAGTCCAAGGTTAGACTTGTTACTTATTGAGTACATGGGATCGGTTATACTTATACTATACTTTGCACTTCGTGTGCAGATCCGGGTACTTCTGGACGAGGTGATTTCTAGAGTTGCGTTGCTACCAGCCTTTGGGAGACTAGGAGATAGCTGCTATGTCGCTCGCAGACCTTGAAACTCTCTTTAATTTATTCTAATTGTTACTGTCCTATTGTTCAGACAATGGTATAGAGGATTTGGCATTGTATTCAGTTATTTAGTCGTGCTCATGTGCTCGTTGACACCAGATCATTGGGATGGTTGTAGTAGTATTGTTGCTGATTTCTCAGTTATTTCATGATATTTCCACTGTTGAGTTTATTAAACCTTCTTTTATAAAATTCGTAGTTATTGTGTGACTATTGGCTTACCTAACAAGTAGTGTTAGACGATGTCACGACTCTAGTGGGAGTTGGGTCATGACACTCAAAGACCCATTTTATTTTTTACAAATAACACTCACGTATCCCGGCGTGATACACTAGGTTCAATGAATCCTTTATCGAGTAAATCTTTCAACTACTCCTCTAATTCTCTCAACTCAGCCAGGGTCATTTGGTACGGGGAAATAGATATTGTTTGAGTGTCTGACACCACATCTATCCCAAAATCAATAACCTGATCTGGTGGAATACCTTGAAATTCATCGAGAAAGACATCCAAAAATTCATTAACAACTGGTACAGATTGGATGCTTAGTGCCTCAGTAGTTGTGTCAGTGGCTCTGACGAAATGATAGAGACATCCCTTTATGATCATCTGCTTTGCCTTAAGGTATGAAATAAACTTACCCCGGGTCTCCAAAATATTACCCTTATATTCACAAACTGACTCATTAGGAAAGTCAAACTTGACCACTTTAGCAAGTCAATCAAGAAGGGAATAACACTTGTACAACTAATCCATCCCCATGATTATGTCAAGGTCAACCATTTCTAGCTCGATAAGATCTACCTAGTCTCTCGATCTTGAATTACCATCACAACTCCTATAGACACGTGAACCAATAACAGAATCTTTAATCAGGGTTGACACAGAGAATGGTTAAAGTAATTGTTCTAGCATAATCTTAGAATCCAAAGCGAAATACATAGTAACTAGGAATATGCGGATCTAGGATCCATAAAAGTATAAGCATCAAGAGCACAAACAGTAGTTATACCTATGACCACAACATGTGAATCCTCTGTGGTACGCCGATTAGGCATGGCATAGAAACGAGGATGGATCCCCTAAGAAGTAGAAATTGTCTATGGCACCATCCCTACACTACACCCACCATGGGCCCTATACCCCTAGGTGGGGGTGGTGCAGCTGAAGTAGTAGCCATGGAAGGAATCAGCTGAGATCTCGAACTCTCTTGCCTATTTGGACAAAACTTCTTCATATAGCCTATCTGACCACACTCATAACACGACCCCTGAATAGCTGGCAAAGAGTCAGAATGCGTAGGGTGTGAACCAACACTACTTTGAGCCAAATGAGTAGGCATGTGGTTAGACTGAGCTGGTATTTAATAACTCACATGCCTCGAATTACGTGCAACTGGAGGGCTACTAAAAGCGATTTGCACTATGGATTGGGGTAGACCAAATGGCTCCCTACAACTCTGACCCTTGCTGGAGCTGGGCACTGTGTTGAATCCCAAAAGTGCGGCCCTTCTTGTTCTGCTCTCTATTGGTCCTTTCTGTATGATGAATCTTCTCGAGATCCATTACCAAGTCAACAATGCCAACAATGTTGGTGTTTCTCCTCCTACTATTTGTATCTTTTTTGATGCCGGAATCAAACCACAAGCAAAGCGCTCAATTTGTCAACATCCATAGGTGTGATGCACAGCATACAGATAAGGAGAACTCTAATATATGCGATTTCATAGACTTTCTAGTACTCGAAATAGAATGTAGTCTTCTGATACCAAGTTTGTCACACTCCAAAACTATGTGACCGGCACCCTACCCCAGTGAACCAACCCATATAATAATATTACACACACACACACACACACACATATATATATATATATATATATGTATGTATATGTATATATTCTTAATAGATGCATGCATATGTATTGTAAGTTAGTTTTTTACACTTTAGCACTAGAATCAGTACTAGTTTTAGCTTCTTTCATATTGTACAAACTTAGATGTTGTTTTTATTTTGGATTATTTATATAATTAGTCATATATTCGCGTAATAAAATTGATGCATGAAAAAGCCATTTTAAAATCTAAATAATTAATCAATAAAGTGATATGCGGATATCGTCTTTAAGACCATCCTTTCATTTAAATGGAAATTTCATAAGGGAAACGAAATTCATCCATGTAAGCCATATGAGTAACAATAGGATTACAACCCATAATAAATATTAGCATCTTTATGAAATCTCCACAACACGAAATGAAATAGTTATCCGACGCATACCGCAGTGACTCAAAAGAATAATAGTAAGTGATCTACGAACACAAGCGTGGAGTCTCACAAAAAAATAGTAACAGAGAATGTAGAGAAAACCTATCCACAAGGCTCAAGCTGCTCAGGTCCTGTCCCTGAAATAGATAAATGAAAATTTGGCTAACGAGCCTAAGCTCCACATGCCTAGTACATATCATAAACCATTTCACCAAAAGAAGTGGGACAATTTACACTTAAATAATTAATATAAGAACGAAATATTATATCATTTTACACTTAGACAATAAAATAAAATAATAAAATAAAATATTTCAAAATCTTCCTTTAGCATTAAGCTTAACCAAAATTTTGAGATTTTACCTTTAATCGGAAGTACTATAGGGACACCGATCTAATAAAACAATACTAAGTAAGCAACCTAGAAACATATTTGATCCTACTTTGTCCAGGAGGCTTCTCTTAATACCACACGAGTCGACTTAACCTCATCACTTTAAGTAATTATTATTTACCCTCACAATGGAAAACTTTATCATACAAATCTTGGCTTAGCCTTGGAATTTGTCCCTACAACGGTACGTATAGTTCCATGATTATGAACTCAAAAGTTGAACCAATCTCGGCGGTCTCCATTAGTAACTCCCAAAATATTTGCATTTACCATTTATGGTTTTCATAGAGAAATCAATCACATGTGAATAGTTAATTATAAAACATATAACAAATCATGTATTTTCATTTAATACAATAATACAAGTGCTATTCCTCCTTTATTTAGTTTCTTAAACTGAAATAATTTTACATTTAAAGAAAATAATAGCAATAGTATTTAAACATTTTATGATGCAAGGAATAGTGAAATCCCTACCCGCTCGTCCCCACAAGGTAGGACTAACATTTAGAATTAATTTTAAAATAATTTTTCAATATGAGTTTGGAGAAAAGTCCTGAGGCTAGTATGTTTCAACGTACCTCAAGTCCTCTTCCAAATCTTTCCCCCTAGATTACAATGCAATCAACAAACTTACAATCTACATGTAATCAATCAATTTCCATCATCTAAAGTTTGAGCAATTATTAGTCAATTCAAGTCATAATCACAAAGTGGTCCTAAGCCTTCCTTAATCCAAATCTTCATCTCTTTCTCATGTTGTACTCGACAAAACAATATAAGATATTTGAAATGCTATCAAGACCATGAATAATATCAATCAACTCATATACCACCAAACGGACACAATCACCGTCTTCCCCAAATATCCATTATATTCAAGAGCACTAGCTATTAGGGTTTCCTCAATAACTTGTTGTAATGGTAATCTCAACTCAAAATCATCATCTACAAGTTTTTTTATACACCAATAAAAAGTTTGGGATAGTTGGATCACCTTTGTCAAGCAACCATTGCTCTTTTCTCCTCCTTGTGTTCTTGAAGAATTTCTTGAAAAATCTATGTTCCAATGATGATTTGGTGGTATAATTAGCATTTGTAGCTTTAATTTCACCCATAATATCACGATCCAAAATTCCACCAAAAGACATGATTGCACCTAACCTTCAAGACTAGGTAAGCCAACATGCAATACAAGCTAATGAAACAAGATATAATAAGACTGAAGTAGCATAAAATAACAGAATAAATCATCAACAATAGATAATATATATAAGTGTCACAATATTAAATTCCTCAAAATCAGGTAGTACAGAGTCATGAGCTCTAAAACTGAGTATAAGGAAATATCGCAATAGTACAATATTGTCTGAGTGTATAATTAACAATATGAAAGATAGAGGAAGGTGACTCCAAGGGTCTGCAATAATCACCTTGAATGCTCTCTGTCAGCAATAAGAGTCACTCTCGAGGTTTGCTACTGCAATGCCTGTATCTGCACAAAACATTCAGAAGCATAATACTTAGTAAGTATCAAGATTAAACTAGGTGAAGTAATGATGAGTATTAAGTCATGTGATACTCACTAATCAAATAAACCCGTGCAATTTATAATGATTTGCATCAAGAATATAACAAAAAATGCAATATCATCAAATTTCAATCAAGAGATATCAACTCAATATGGATAATTTAATCTTGACTAACGAGTCATGTACTTATATCAAAGGCATCCAGTAGCATGTTTGAATTCAACATATAAAGCATATAGAATGCATAACAAGATATAGAGGATTCATTTGCATGGTCAAATGTTTCACCTATATGCTCACAATTCACCATCATCAGATTCTATATTAGAATCAACCAAAATCTTTCAATTTATTACAATTTGGGTGTATGCCATCAAGAGAGAAACACAAAAGGGTGACCCTAGAGGGATGGATCCACATCCATAAGCTGCAAGGTATAGTACTCATGAAAAATAGTAACAATATCATCATATTGTATGAGAAATACCCCATTCCACCATAACAATACCATAATAACTGTACATAAGAGACCTCGTGCTATTTCCGAATCAATCTGCTCAATATGTCCATATGTGCCATAATTATAACAATCCAAAATATCATTTCATCATAAAAGAGACATATGGTCACAATTACTTAATAGGGTGCACAAGGGCAAAAAATATAAATTGCGGATGTGTGCTCTAGATGTGAAGCATGACTACGATTAAATCAATTATACCAACAATTTCACAAATAGACCATCTTGGCCAATTAAGAGATAATAATCCTAAACATGATCACAAGCATGATAGGATAAGCTCATGTGGTCATACTAATGATTAAACATGAATCATAGAAAGTATACAATGCAAACAAGGCATAATAGAAGTTAAAGTCTAATCTAGTCATGAATCATGCAGGGCACCCACATATACGCTTATATCGCTTCTTACACATTCTAATTAGACAAATAAGGTTATATCCTAAGGGTTATTCCCTCACAAACAAGGTTAGGCATGATATTTACCATATCAAGCGAAATCAACCTTTCAAAATTGTCGTCCCTTTAGAAATCACCTCCAACCGGCTCGAATCTTGCTAAATAAAACTCAATAATGTAAAACAACATCAACAACAACAACAACAACTTAGTTAATTCCCACTAGTGGGGTCTGGGGAAGGTAGTGTGTACGCAGACATTACCCCTACCTAAGGGAGTAAAGTGGCTGTTTCCGAAAGACCCTCGGCTCAAGAAGATGAAAAGAGGGAATATATCAGTACCATCAAAAGAAACCATGAAACAACTAACAACATCACCAGAAATCAGAAAATAGATGAACAACAAAACAATAACAAGTAGATACAGCTCGGCACTAAGAGAAACGAAAAAGTAGTGTGACTCAATATTAACCACTAACAGTCTAAGACTAAGTCCTAATACACTAGCCTCACTCTGGTGCGCCGTAGAAATATGTACAACTACCTTCTACCCTACAACCTTAATGCTCGACCTCCACAACTTCCTGTCTACAGCTATGTCCTCGGTAATCTGACACCGTATAGGAATTAATTTCTAATAATAAAGCTTCAATCCTTAATCAATTTTCAGAAAGTCAACAAAGTCAACAACGGACCCGCATGATCAAAACCCGAGTCTAGGGGTAGATTCCGTTTACCCATAACCCCACATGTCCAAATATATGTTTATTTTTCAAATCCATGTCGAAATCATGGCTCAAAACTTTAATTTTCACTCTCTTAGATTGTCGGCAAAAACCCCAAATTTCATCTGAAAATTCAATATTTTTTGGCATTAATACTCCATATATATTCTTAAAATAATACAAAAAATGAGTAGTAATCACTTACCCCTTGGACTTGTAATCTCAATGCAAAATCGCCGCTTCTCCAAGTCTAGGGTTCAAACTATAAGAGGATGGGCTAAAATCCCAAAATAAAAGCTTAAAATAGTCTGCTCAGGGGTACTCTTCAAGAACGTGGTCCATGCCTCACGTTTGTGAAGCACAAAATTGCTTCTGCCAAAATTCCCTTCGTTGCGATCACGGAAGACCCCTCGCGATCATGATGCACTTCCTGATCCTCCTATGCGAACGCGATACCGACCCTACAAACCGATGCCTTACCTGCCAATCTTCTCCGCCAACGTGACTAAGCCTTTGCAAACGCGACCAAGCCTTGAGAACGCGAATGCTTCCTCCCAGCCCCCAACTCTTTTTTTTTTGGCTAACGCAACTGCCCTATTGCAAATGCAGAGAGCAATTCTCCTTCATCCCAAATCTTTCATCGCGAACGCGAGACTGCCCTCGCAGACATGACGAACACCAAACATCAGAAAAATCTGCCAATCCAAAAATTGCCCCGGATGGTACGAAACTCACTCGAGCTACTCGGAACCTCGTCCAAACATACCAATAGGTTCATAAACACTAACCAGACCTATCCAAAGCCTCCAAACACATAGAGACCATCACCTCAATGAATCTAGGATCAAACCACCAGTTGCACTTCTCACATCTAAAATTCCAATCAAGTGTCTGATTCATGCTTAACCAGTCCAGATCACCACCAAATATTGAACACAAGTTCCTTTTAATAAAATACAATAAAATGAACCTATTTCAAGTTCCGAAACAACAATTGAAGCCCGATATCATCAAAGTCAACTATCAATCAAACTTAAGAACTCTTCAATTCATCAAATTGCCAACCTTCAGCAAATTGGCTCTGAACATCCAAAAAAAAATATGAACATACGCCTAAGCCCAAAATTACCATAAGATCCTACTAAAACCATTAAATCACCACTCCGAGTTCGATTATATAAAAGTTAAAACTTGGTCAATTCTTTCAATTTAAGGCTTCCAAATGAATCTAAGTGTTTCAATTCACTCCCAAACCCCATGAAGACCAAATCACTCATCCCTGCATGTCACAAAACATTAAATATTCATATACGAGAAGCATCAAATAAGGTGAACGGGGTTTAAACACTCAAAACGACTGGTTGGGTTGTTACTTTCCACATCTTAAACATATCTTCGTCCCCGAACGGGTTTGGAAATGTACCTGAACTACTAAAAAGATGTGGATATCTGCTCTGCATATCTGACTCGGTCTCCCAAGTAGCTTTGAAGCTTGGAAGTCCTCTCCAAATCACCTTTGTGATGCAATTTCCTTAGACCTGAGCTTCTAAACCCGTCTATTTATAATAGCCACCGGCTCTTGTCGTCAGCCAGATTCTCATCCAACTGCACTGTGTTGAAGTCCAAAATATGCGACTTATCTTCATGATACTTTTGAAGCATAGAAATATGGAATACCGGATGAATTTTCGAAATACTAGGAGGCAAAGAAAGTCTATAAAGAACCTCACCAACTCTGTCCACCACCTCAAATGGACCAATAAACCTCGAGCTCAGCTTTCCCTTTTTTCCAAAACCTCGTTATACCCTTCATAAGCAAAACTCTAAGAAGAACTTTCTCGTTGTCCGTAAATGCCACATCGATTCTTCTTATCTGCATAACTCTTCTGTCTGGACTGAGCTTCGCGAAGCCTTTCCTGAATAACCTTCATCTTTTATGAAGCATCACAAACTAAATCTGTGCCTATCAACCTAGCCTCACTGGGCTCAAACCAAGCAACCATAGAATGACACCACCTCCCATATAAGTCGTCATACGAAACCATCTTGATACTAGATTGTTAGTTGTTGTTGTAAGAAAATTCTGCTAACGCTAGTAACCGATCCCATTGGCCTCTAAAATAAAAAATGCATGCCCTTAACATATCCTCAATGATTTGAATGGTCCGGTCAGGCTGCCTGTCTGTCTGAGGGGGAAATGCAGTGTTAAGCTCCACTTGTATGTCCGACTCAGTGTGAACGGCCCTCCAAATTACAATGTAAACTAAGTGTCGCGGTCTAAAATGATAGAGACAAGTACACCATGCAAGCGAACAATCTCTCTGATGTAGATCCGAGCCAACTTCTTTGTAGTGTATGAAGTCATAACCATAATGAAATGCACCGACTTGGTCAACCAATCAAAAATTACTCAAATGACATCATAATTCCTCAAGTCCATGGCAAACCTACCACAAAGTCCACCACTCCCACTTCCACTTCGATATATCAATCTTCTGAAGCACACCACCTAGTTTCTGATGCTCATACTTGACGTGTTATCACTTCAATCACCATGAAATATGCCCAACAATATCCTTCTTCATTCTTCTCCACCAATAATGCTACTTCGAGTCATGATAAATCTTCGTAGCACCTGGGTGAATAGATTATCGTGAACTATGAGCCTCCTCAAAAATCAACTCTATCAAGAACTCAACATTAGGAACACAAATCTGACCATGAAGTCGCATAATACCATCATCCCCGATAACCACCTTTTTAGCATCACCTCACTGCATTGTGTCCTTAAGTACTAACGAGTGTAGATCGTCATACTGGCGAGACTTAATATGCTCAAGAAAGGATGATTGCGCAACAACACAAGAGAGGACTCTAGTAGGCTCAGATATATCCAATCTCACGAATCGATTGGCCAAGGCCTGAACATCCATAGCCAAAGGCCTCTCCACAGCTGGAATAAATGCAAAACTCCCCATGCTCTCGGCCTTCATACTCAAAGCATCCGCTATAGTATTTTCTTACCCATATGATATAGTATAGTGATATCATAATCCTTCAACAAATCCTACCAACTCAGGGGCCTCAAATTTAGATCTTTATGTTTAAACAAATGCTAAATACTCCAATGATCAGTGTAAACCTCACAAGATACGCCATATAAGTAGTGCCTCCAAATCTTGAGTGTGTGAACAACAACTGCAAACTCTAAATCATGCACCAGATAGTTCTTTTCATGGGCGTGACGCATAGGCGATCACCCAATTGTCCTGCATCAACACACACCCGATGCCAACAACCGACGCATCACAATAGACAATATGCATCCTTGATCTGGAAGGCAAAACCAAAACTTGAGCTGTAGTCAAAGCAATATAAAGCTTTCGAAAGATCTCCTCGCAGTGGTCAAACCATCTTAATGAAATTCCCTTCTAAGTCAACTTGGTCAATGGAACTATAATAGATGAGAACCATTCCACAAAACGACGATAGTAGCCAGCAAAACCTAGAAAACTCCTGATCTCTTTAGCGGCAAAAGGCCTAGACCAATTTTGTACTGCCTCAATCTTCTTCAGATCTACCTTGACCCCATCCCTAGACATCACGTGGCCCAAGAATTCCACCAAATCCAACCAAACCTCACACTTAGAGGACTAAGCATATAACTTCTTCTCCCTTAGAATCTAAAGCACAATCCTCAAATGCTGCTGGTGCCCCTCCCTACTAAGGGAATATCTCAAGATACCATCAATTAATCTAAATAAGGCTAGAATACATTGTTCATCAATTGCATGAAAGCTGCTAGGGCATTAGTCAAACCAAAAGGCATCACCAAGAACTCATAATGCCCATAGAGAGTTCTAAAGGCTTTACTAGTAATGTTTGAAGCCTTAATCATCAACTGATGATAACCCGATCTCAAGACTATTTTTGAGAATACCTTGAAACCCTAAAGCTAATAAAAAAAATCATCAATGCGAGGCGATGGATACTTGTTCTTGATGGTAACCTCATTCAATTGCCTATGGTCAATGCACTTCCTCATAGAGCTATCCTTATTCTTCTTCAAAAACAATACTGGTGCACCCCAAGGTAAAACACTCGGCCTGATGAGCCCCTGATCTAGCAACTCCTGCAATTGCTCCTTCAACTCCTTCAGCTCAGCTAGAGCCATGCGATATGGTGGGATAAATATGGGCTGAGTGCCCGACACCAAATCAATACCAAAATCAATATCCGTATAGGGTTGTATGATCGATAGGTCTGTAGAAAACCCATTTAGAAACTCTCTCACTATGGGGCCTGAATCAACCGTCGGAATATCAACACTAACATCTCTAACAAAGGCCATATACACCAAACACCCCTATTCAACCATCATTTGAGCCTTTAGAAATGAAACCACCCAATTAGGAGTATAACCAAAAGAACCCTCCATTCCAACCTTGGCAACCCCAGCATAGCATGGTATAGAGATGACCAATCTATAACAAAAATCACCTAAATATCAACAATATTAAGCAACAGAAGATCAACTCTAGACTCATATCCCCCAATAGTAGCCACACATGAATGATATACACGATCTACCACTGTAGAATCACCAAAAGATGTAGATACATAAACAGGAATATCAAGAGAACCACGAGGAATATCTGTTTACCCTAAAAATCAGATAACAATTGTATTTATACGTGGTCTTAGGGATAAATGATCTAATTTGATACAAATGATGAATAATCAAAATCAAAATTAAAATTAAGTAATAAATGAAGGAATGCAAACCACCTAAGCTAAATAATGATGACCACGTTGGTTGGTCCTTCTTGAGCAGGGATCGATTATAATTGAAATTGGAATAAGATAATGAGATAATGGTTCAAGGGACCAATCTATAGCTATATTTTTTTATGAGATTCCAAGTGTGCCAACAAATAATTAGACCCCCTTTATATAGTAGAGGAATCCTACTTTAAGTACAACTCTATATAAGGTAAAAAATCTCCTAATTTGCTAACTAAACGGTTCCATTGGTTTGTGCCGAGATTTTCGCTGCGACGCTCATCCCACTACGGATATTCTGGCTTTCCTTTATCTAGGTTCGAGGGTCCCCCCTCGAGTATGTTCGGGGTCAGCATCAGTTGCGAACAACGGGCTCGTTGTTCTCCCCTCGAGCATGTTCGGGGCCAGCATCGGTTTCGAATAACAGGCTCGGTGTTCTTCAAGGACGAACATTCTGACCTCGTGTTCTACTTCGATGAAACTCAGGGTCGATCTTCAACCCTTCACGTTCCAAGCCTGATCTGTCATGCAACAGTCGAGCCCGATCTTGACCGTATATAGTCAAGCCTGATTTCGGCCGTATACAGATAGTCCCCTCATTTTTCGGAGAGTAATGACAAGAAACGATATGAGTCTCAGATCTTTACAATGCGAGCTCCAGATTCTTACTCAGATAAGTGACGATAGACTCATGACGTAGGTGATACGAATTTGATTCAGTGACTGATGGTCAAAATCCACAGGTCCAGCCAAAACTCGATCAAATCGGTCAGCAAAATTTCAATGCCTCGTTGTTCTTCAGACGTCTTTGAGCCGTGTTTATGTGGCCATAGCCTCTATAGTTTAGGTAATGCCAAACAAGCTTTGTGCCCTCGTGTTTCGTTAACCCAAAATAACCTTAGCTTTTTAATTCGGGCGTTGCCGAATAAGTTCTATGCCCTCGAATGCTGCTAACTTGGAACGGCCTTAGCCTTTAAAGTTGGGGGTTGCCTAATAGGTCATATGTCCCCTCGAATGCTGTTAACTCGAAAAGGCCTTGGCCTTTTATTTCGGGCGTTGCCAAATAAGCTTTGTACCCTCGAGTACTGTTAACGTGTAACGGCCTTAGCCTTTAAAGTTCGGGGGTTGCTTAATAGGTCTTATGTCCCCTCGAATGCTGTTAACTTGAAATGGCATTGGCTTTTTAATTCGGGCATTGCCAAATAAGCTTTGTGCTCTCGAGTACTATTAAGTCGAAACAGCCTTAGCCTTTAAAGTTCAGGGGTTGCCTAATAGGTCTTAAGTCCCCTCGAGTGGTGTTAACTCAAAACGGCCTTGGCCTTTTAATTCAAGCGTTTTCAAATAAGCTCTGTGCCCTTGAGTACTGTTAACTCGGAACGGCCTTAGCCTTTAAAGTTCGGGGGTTGCCTAATATGTTGTACGTCCTATCGAGTGCTGTTAACTTGAAATGGCCTTGGCCTTTTAATTTGGGCATTGCCAAATAAGCTTTGTGCCCTCGAGTACTGTTAACTCGCAACCGCCTTAGCTTTTAAAGTTTGGGGGTTGCCTAATAGGTCTTACATCCCCTCGAGTGTTGTTACCTCGAAACGGCCTTGGCCTTTTAATTCGGGCGTTGCCAAATATGCTTTGTGCCTCGAGTACTGTTAACTCGGAACAACCTTAGCCTTTAATGTTCGGGGGTTTCCTAATAGGTCTTATGTCCCCTCGAGTGCTGTTAACTCGAAATGAGCTTTGTGCCCTCGAGTACTGTTGACTCGGGACGGCCTTAGCCTTTAATGTTCGGGGGTTGCCTAATAGGTCTTATGTCCCCTCGAATGCTGTTAACTCGAAACGGCCTTGACCTTTTAATTCGGGCGTTGCCAAATAAGCTTTTTTGCCATCAAGTACCGTTAATACATAACAACCTTAGCCTTTAAAGTTCGGGGGTTGCCTAATAGGTCTTACGTCCTCTCGAGTGAGAAAGTGATTATTCGAACTTAGATTAAGGTGGCCCTTGGGCTTGTTATTCGGACTGCAGTCTCCGAGAGAGAGAGTGATTATTCGAACTCAGATTGAGGCGGCCCCTGGGCTCGTTTTTCGGACTATAGTCCCCGAGTGAGAGAGTGATTATTTGAACTCAGGTTAAGGCGGCCCTTGGGCTCATTTCCATTAGGGGATTGAAAGCAGGAAGTTCCTTGAGAAATGTAAAGGAGAAGCTTTTAAAAGAGAAGTCGTTTGCAAAGAATAGATTCCACCTTTATTCTGCCATGTATGTGTACAAGTTTTGTGCCAGGGTCTGTGTGAGCACAGTTAATTTTAGCGTTTGGCCCTTTCATTGAATCCTATTGATTGAGACCCTTCAATCTTGAAGTCTCTTTCCATGCTAAACTCGATATCAGAGGGAAATAACGTAAGCTTCAGGCTGTTGTCGTGATCATCACTACCGGTTCGTTACTGGCTTCGATTCTATGTATGCACGATTTACTTGTTTCCTCGTTAAAACCTTGGCGTAATACCCATTTGGGACAAAACTGACCCAAGGGAAAAAGAGTGCAACACGTTCTTTCAGACCTAACATTTCATATTGTCCCTTATTTGGTACCTGCAAGCGTTAGTTTAAAATGTAAATAAAACAAAAAAAAGGCCGTACCTTGGACGTAATATCGCTTTAGGTGAGTTATTTTGTAGTCATTCACCGTTAATCATCCCAAGCTTGTAAGATCCCTCTCTGGTGATTTCGATGATAAGGTCTTTCCGAGTTCGGTCCCAGTTTTCCCTAGTTTGAATTACGTGTTTTTGGTGTGACCATGTCCCCGACGTCCTAGCATCGAAGGTTGGTCCTTCTGTTGTAATACCTCTTGATTCATTGCTTTTCGGTAGTCAACCGAACAAGGGCAGCTTCGCGCCTTTCATCTAACAGCTCCAGGTTCATATTCATGGCCTTGGTGCTTTTAAGGCCCGATGGACCTATCGAAGCTGTTTTTAGTATAAGTCCCCAGTTGCTCTAGCCTCGGTCCTCCCTCAATTCATTTCTTATTGAGTTTCTCCCGGACCCACTGCTCCTTCTATCTCCATTGTAGGGCTCATACTATCCCTGTTTGGTCTTGGTTCGCGATCGATATGTCTTTTGGCTTTGTCGAGGGTCCTTTTGGGACAGAACGAAGGTGCCCCGAGCTGATCATCTTTGAATCTGATTTTCGATTGATACCGGTTATGTATGTCAGCCCATGTAACGGCCGGGTATTCTATTAAGCTCTGCATTAGTTGTTGTGAAGCCACCGAGCTTCGAATATTAAGTCCCTGAGTGAAGGCTTAAACAGCCCAATCATCGGCGACCGAAGGCAGATCCATCCGTTCCGTTTGAAAGCGGGACACGAACTCTCTGAGCATCTCGTTGTCCTTTTGTTTGACTTTGAAAAGGTTCGATTTTCCTGGTCTCGACCTTGATGGCACCTGCGTGTGCCTTTACGAAAGAATCTGCAAGCATAGCAAATGAGTCAATAGAATTAGAAGGTAAATTGTGATACCATATCATAGCTCCCCTTGACAAGGTCTCCCCAAATATTTTTAACATAACAGACTCGATCTCATCGTCCTCTAGGTCGTTCCTTTTGATAGCACATGCATACGAGGTTACATGATCCTTTGGATCGGTCATTCTATTATACTTGGGTATTTCGGGGATACATAATTTCTTGGGGATCGGCTTCAGAGCAGTGCTTGGCGAGAAAGGTCTTTGCATGAACTTCCTGTAATCCGGGCTCTCCAATACCGGAGGTGCTCCTGGGATTTGGTCTAATATGGAACTGTAGGTTTCCACCTTTTTGTTGTAGGCCTCGATCTTTTTCTCCCCTGATTCTAACCGTTTTGTCAACTCCTTGAGCTTATTTATAATCTCGGGGTTAATCCCTGATTCATGTTCATTCGACCTTCCTACGACAGATTTGTCCCTACGGGCAATTTCCCTGGATGGGTTGGGCTCATCCCTGTTCGGTGCACGACTTTGGTTTTGTAACTAATCTATAGTTGCTTGTTGAGCCAACAATATTTCAAAGATCACTCGTAGGCTGATCCCGTCGTATTCAACATTTTGGGTGTTTCGAGTTGCAGACCGGACTTCCTCATAAACGCTATTTCCGGGGTCGGTAGGTAGGTTTGTATCAATAGCCACATGCGAATTAGCATCAATATGATCTGCGATCAGAATGTCTTTACTAGGCGCTACGTTATTATTTTCTCCTTGGTGACCGAATTCGAAGTTGACATGCAGTGGTGCCGATTGAAAGTTTGACATTTCTGTATTATAGCCTGGAATCAAAGAAACTTCAAAGAGCAAGTGTGAAGCAGTGTGCGTTATGGAGATTTGTATCAAATAACCACTATTATCCTCAGCCCCATGGTGGGCGCCAAACTGTTTACCCCAAAAATCGGATAACAATTGAATTTATACGTAGTCTCATGGATACGTGATCTAATTTGATACAAATGATGAATAATCAAATCAAAATTAATATTAATTAATAAATAAAGGAATGCAAACCACCCAAGCTAAATAATGATGACCATGTTGATTGGTCCTTCTTAGGCAAGGATCAATTATAATTGAAATTGGAACGAGATAATGAGATAATGATTCAAGGGACCAATCTATAGCTGTATTTTTTGATGAGATTCCAGGTGTGCTTACAAATAATTAGACCCCCCTTTACATAGTAGAGGAATCCTACTTTAGGTACAACTCCATATAAGGTAAAAAATATCCTAATTTGCTAATTAAACGGTTCCATTGATTCGTGCCGAGATTCCCACCGCGATGCTCGACCCACTACGGATATTTTGGCTTTCCGTTATTTAGGTTCGAGGGTCCCCCCTCGAACATATTCGGGGTCGGCATCGGTTCTGAACAACGGGCTCGTTGTTCTCCCCTCGAGCATATTTAGGGCCAGCATCGGTTTCGAATAACGGGCTCGGTGTTCTTCAAGGACGGACATTATGACCTCGTGTTCTACTTCGATGAAGCTCGGGGTCGATCTTCAACCCTTCGCGTTCCGAGCCCGATCTGTCGTGCAATAGTCGAGTCCGATCTTGACCGTATACAGTCGATCCCTATTTCGACCGTATACAATATACAAATATGATACAAAGTAGGATAACACATACGAATAAGTAGAACCCATATCAAATAATAATGAAGCCGCTCTATGATAGACCGAGACAATACCTATAATGACTGCATCTGACACAACCGCCTTAGGCCTACCCGGAAAAGCATAACAAAGATCTTGGCCTCCATATCTGAGATGGCCTCTACATGCCTGACCTCCTCCTTTTGCTGGCTGTGCAGGTGGTGTAGCAACTAGTGCAGGAATCATAGTCTGGATGCCCTACTTTGTTACACTCATACGAAGCCTAGGGAAATCCCTCCTCATGTGCCTTGAATTCCCATACTCAAAGCTAGCTCTTTGCTGACGTGGTTGTTGGGACTGAGCCTGCCCGTACGATTGGAATAATCAACTGTAAGAACCACGTGCGGGAGGTGAACTAATTGATGGCTGCCCTGAACGAGTACTCTGAAACGCATGGCTAGATGAAGCACCATGTGAAGCCTAAAGTGCTAACTGAATTGGTCTACTAGAATATCCTCTACCATGATAGCCCTTGCCCCCAGAGTAGGCACCACTAAATCCTCCGGTACCACAAGGATTCTTGGCCTCTCTGTCTTCCCTCTTCTGCCTGCGGCTACGCTCTAATCTTTTAGCAGCCTGTACAGCCTGGTGAAAGGTAGTCTCATTCCTCTCGTCCCATCCTAATCCTTAGACTTAGTTGAGTGCCTCAACAAACCTACTTACCCTCTCTCTCTCAGTAGGAACCAAGAAAGCTGCATAGCGTGACAACTCTATGAACCTCATCGGTTACTGGGTAATAGTAATACCCTTCTGCTATAAGTGGTCAAATTGGCTGCATCAACTCATCACGCCTGGTAAGTAGAATGAACTTCTCTAAGAAGAGTGTTGAAAACTTTGCCCACGCGACAGGAGGTGACCCTGCTGGTCTGCCTTGCTCATATGTCGGCCACCACCTCTTGGCATGCCTACTTAATTAAAATTTGGTGCAATGAACTCCATTCGACTCCACAAGTCCCAAATTGCATGGAATCTCATAACACCTATCTAGGAATTCCTAAGTATAATCATTGGGATCACCAGTATAACATATAGGATCTAACTTCTTGAACCGATCCATCATCTTATGTTCCTCAAGTGTCATAGCAGCTCTAGTCTCGAGCCTGACTGTAGCAACAAGTTGAACCGCCCCAACTTTTGGAATAACTGGAACTCTTAGAGTCTCAAACATAGAAGTTGGCCTGCTCTGGAGTGTGAATAGCTAAGGTTTGTGTTTCCATCCAATCAGAGAAGTAGATGGAATCATAGAAAGTATATTGGTTTGTGTCAAGCCACCAGAGTAACTCAAGATCTGGACCATAGCGTCTTAAAGCATAGGGGTATAAATAAAAACTGGGGAACCTGAGTCGGAAACGGTGGAACATCATGAGCTGGAACCTGATCCTTATTTGGGGCTATAGGTGGCTCATAAGGAATGGATCTAGCATGTGCACGAGGAACTGCAGGTGCTCCACCTCTCACAGGTGTGGCCGTACGTTTTCTGTCCTGAACTCTACCCCTAGCCCGACCTCTGCCTCTCTTGGCTCTTGCCTGGGGTACTGGCGCCTGCTCAAACATTCCCTAAGACCGTGTTCTCACCAAGTGTGAGAGAATAAAAGAGCAAAAATTTAAACTTTAGGATAACTTAAAGTCTCAAAATAGAATTACGTAGAAAGTGAAGTTTCCTAATTGTCCTATAGCCTCCCGAAGATAAGAATAGACGTCTCTGCATCGATCCCCAAGACTCTATTAGACATGCTCATGACTCCTAGAACCTATGAACCTATAGCCTTGATACCAACTTCGTCAGGACCCAAAATCGCGCTAAAGGTCATTATGATACCTAACCTCCAAGACTTGGTAAACTAACATGCAATATTGATCCAAGCCAACGAAAAAAAGATATAATACGACTGCAGTAGCATAAATAATATACCAAATCCCCAAAAACCAGGTAGTACGGACTCATGAGCTCCAAAACTGAATACAATGAAATATCTCAATAGTACAATACTGTCTGAATTTATTAATAATAGGATGAATGATAGAGGAAGGGACTCCAAGGCTGCGGCGATCATGCAATACTACCTTGAATCCTCTTTGTCAGCAACAAGACTCACTGCAGAGGTCTTCTACTACCAATGCCCGGATCTGCACAAAATGTGTAGAAGCATAGTATGAGCATGGGACAATGTGTACTCAGTAAGAATAAAGACTAACCTCGGTGAAGTAATGACGTGGTTCAAGTTCTGTGATAATCACTAATCTAATAAACCTGTGCAGTTTATAATAATTTGCAACAGGAATATAATAACAGATGTAATATCATCAAATATCATATCAAGATATATCAACTAAACGTGGATAATTCAATTTTGGCTAATGAGTCATCAACATATAACAACGACATTGAGTAGCATGTTAGAAGTCAACATAGAAAGCATAAAGAATGCATAACAAGGCATAAAGGATTCACTTGCATGGTCAAAGCTTCCACATTTATGCTCAAAACTCACTATCATCGGATTTATATTAGAATCAACCAACATCTGTCATTTATAACAATCCATTAGAGGGTGAACTTAGGTGAAGAGATCCAAATCTACACACTACACGGCATATTACTCGTGCAAGATAGTAACAATATCATCATAGCTGAATGACAAAGACCTCGTGCCACTACAATAACAACACCATAATAATCGCACAGAAGAGTCCTTATGCCATTTCCAAATCAATCGGCTCAATATGTCGATATGTGCTATAATCATAACAATATGAAATATCATTTCTTCATAAAAGTGACATAAGCTCACAATAAATCAATAAGGTGCACAAGAACATAATATATAAAGTGCGGATGTGTGCTCAAGATGTGAAGCATGACTAAATCAATTACGCAACAGTTATACAAATAACTTATCTTTGGCCAATTAAGAGATAATAATCCTAAACATGATCACTACCGTGATAGGATAAGCTCACATAGTCATACAAATGACTAAACATGAATCATAGAAATCACACAATCCAAATATGTATTGAGTTTCCAAATCTAAGTCTAAATCATAGCTCAAAACCTCAATCTTTACTCTCTTAGGTTGTAGGATAAAATCCTAAATTTCATCTCAAAATTTCATATTTTAGGCATTAATAATCCACATAGATTCTAGAAATAATACCAAAAATGAGTAGAAGTCACTTACCCCTTGGACTTTTATGAAAATCTCTAAGAAAAATCTCCAATCTCCAAGTCTAGGGTTAAAAATTTGAGAGAATGGGCTAAAATCTCGAAATAAAAACATAATATACTCGGCCCAGGGGTACTCTTCCCGAACACGGTCCATGCCTTGCATTCGTGGAGCACAAAATTGTTTTTGCTAAAATTTCCTCCTTTGTGATTACAAAAGCGCCCTCACGATCGCCATCCACTGCCTGATACTCGAACGCGACAAAGACCTCATGAACGCGATGCCTTACCTCCCAATTTCTCCGCCAATGAGACCAAGCCTTCGCAAACGCTTAGGCTTCCTACCAGCTCCCAGATCCTTCTTCGCAAACGCGACTACCCCATCAAGAACGCGAAGTGCAATTCTCCTCCTGCCCAAATCGTTTATTGCGAACGCGAGACGCACATCGCAAACGTGTTGAACACCAGACATAAAAAAAAATCGGCCAATTTAAACATGCCTCGGGTAGTCTGAAACGTACCCAAGCCACCCGGGACCCCATCCAAACATTTTAGCAAGTCCATAAACACTAGCCAAACCTATCCAAATCCTTCAGACACATATGAAACCATCACATCTACGAATCTAGGATCAACCCACACAAGTATCTTTTCTCTTATGTTCAAGTACGTCTAAACTTCTGATCAATTAAGGACTAACCAATCTGGATCACCACCAACTATTGCAGACAAGTTCCATACAACAAAATGAACCTATTCCATGTTCCATAACAACAATAGGAGCCCAATATTATCAAAGTCAACTATCGGTAAAACTTAAAAACTCTATAATTCTTCAAATTGTCAACCTTCGATAAATAGGCTCAAAATCCTCTACGAACATCCAAGACCAAATCTGAACGTACGTCTAAGTCCAAAATTACCATACGAAACTTTTGGAGTCTTAAAATTTTCAATCTGATGTTGTTTACACAAAATTCAAACTTTTATTAACACTTGCAAATTAAGCTTTCAAAATGAAACTAAGTGTTCCAATCCCAAATCCCATGGAGACAAAACACCTATTCCCGCAAGTCACAAAACACCAAATATGCATATAGAAAACATCAAATAAGGGGAACGAGGTTCAAACACTCAAAATGATCGGTCAGGTCGTTACACATAAATGCATAAAGATACTCACTATGGTTAGGTAATTAATATCCTAGGCCAGACCATCCTCCAATCTCCCAAGAATAAATGAAATTTGGTCTAATTATTCTCTCTTGGACGTGGTAATTTTTTAGAGGATGGGGGTCTATGTGGGAAAAGTTGAATTAGTTTGGCCACACAGCCTAGACACACATTTTACGTGGGCCACGTCGCTCAGCCACATAACTCGGCCACGTAGTTGAGCCCTTTTTGTTCATGCTTCAATGATTTTCCTTATCCTTTTGTTTAACTTCTTAAGTCATGTCCTTAGAGGGACCTCCAATCCTCATGCCCTTCATGGCTAAGCATTCCATTGATATTGCTACCCTTCTGTGTGATCGTACCTTTGATACCACCCAAAACAATATTCCTTATATTTATTAACGCGCCATAAATAGTTAATTCAAACTAAAAATATCCAAGGCACTACAGTGGCATAGCTGAAAGATGGAGTGAGTAGTATAGATTTTCATAGACTTGTTAGAAAAAAGCGCCATAGGAATAGGGAGTCTTGGGTGATAAGTTTCTTTTTAAGATACTTGTCATATTTAGGTTATTGCTGGAATGGTGCACAAACAATTACGGTTGAGGTACTGTGTGGAATTTAACGTGACTTGATGGCTGGGCAGCTTGTACTACATGAGACAAAGCTAACAGACCTAGAATTAGCGTGACCGGATTTGGATAAGGTATATATAGAAGGATAATGCTCTTAGGCAACCTAGAACATACAATGGTTCTTGCCGGCCTAGAGAAATACATGAATTGTTAATATGGTAGGTGGTTATGAGTTTCTATAGGTTTTGTTCATTATTCACAGTGTTTTGAAGCCTTAGATCAAAGATCTATTTGAGATGAGGTATTTTTGCTGGTACCACGTTTGGCAATAAGCAATTATTATGGTCAATAGATATTGTTATGGCTATATGAGTTGTGGGATATAATATGTGATTACATCTTAGAAGAAAATTTAAGATTCGATATGGGTTATTTAGATTAATACAGTGAATATATACGTGAATTAGATATTGGAGAAAGTTCCGAGTAGTGAAGTTGGGTTTAAAGGCCTATAAGCTAAGGTTAAAGGTGGAATCGTCAGGATGTGTTAATGGATTCATATGGATGGAGGTGACTTGAGATTACCTGTGGGAATGTGTATGATGAGTTTTTTCAAACTATTTGACATCTTTGGAATTACTCTTGGAACGTTGGAGGATGAATGTATGTTTAAGTGTAGGAGAATATAACAACTGAAGTAGCCGTTTGGAGTTCAACATCATGTTCGGTGATTTGAGAACTTTAGTAGGTTCATATGATATTTTATTACTTGCACGTATGGTTGGTTCTAGTTTCAAAAGGTTCGAGAGTGATTAGGTATACTTGGTTGACAACTAGGGGTTTTAAGTTAAAAATATTTGTCCAAAGTCAGTATTATGAGTAAATGAACTCGGATTCATGATTTGAATGTTTCTATGGGTTCATATAATGATTTTGGACTTTTGTATATGTTCGATGTGGGTGTTTGATGGCCCGAGGTTATTCGACACTTCTCATTGGAAGTTAAAGTTTTATAAACTTAAGAGAGTTTCATTATATGATTTGATCTTTGCTTCTTAATTTTGATATTGTTATTCAGATTCAAGCCTTTAGACAAGTTTGTATTGGGTATATGCTTGTTAGGATGGGGAGACGGTCCCAGGGGCCTTATATGAATTTCTAGATGTTCGAAGGAGTTTTTGAGTGAAAAAGGGGCTGTACCAGTTTTCAAAGGCTCGTCCATAGCCTCGCATCGTGCGAACTCAAACGAGGACTCAGATAAGCTCTTAAAGTCGTGCATCTAATGAGCTCACACAAGCTACCCTTATGCTGACATTTGAGCTTACTCTACTTAAGCCCATTTCAAACCCCAACTTTATTTGATCATTTTAGGGGCTAAACAACTTGGATTTTGGTGATTTTTGAAGGAGAGTTTATCTAAATAATTGGGGTAAGTAATTAACTTGGATCTACGAATATTATATGGATTAATCATCATTTTTGCCTTTAGATCAAGAATTTAAATAGTAGTACATTTGTTTTGGCTTGAAACTTAAGAGTGTGTATTTTGAGATTTTGAACATCGCTTTTGACTCAAATTTAAAAACTAATTTGGACTCGTAGGGTTATTTATCGGCGAGATCCGACCTTGATTTTAGGTTTTGACCATATAGGCCTAGGTTGATTTTTGTTAACTTTTTGGGATTTCTTCAAAGATCGAAGCTTCATTAATTGTCGGTGCTTTCTTTAGTATTTTTTTTACTTTTGTGAATGATATTTGGCTAGCCTTTTGATAATTGAAGGTCAAGAAAAAAAAACTGTGATTTGATGTTGCACACTAGCCCGAAGAAGGTAAGTGTCTTTCTTAACCTCGACTTGAGGGAAATATTTTTGAAATAGAATTATATGCTACATGCTATTTATTTGGGGGTAACGTATATGCAAGGTAACAAGTATATACATAGCCACTAATGTGTCCCTGTGCTTGGGATAGATTTTTGTCTTATTTATTCCTTGATTTCATACATGCTCTACTAGTGATATGCTTTACTTGTTTCTATGACTACTTGAGCTTTCAAATTCAATTAGAGATCATGTCTCGGATTTTGATTCTATATTTGGATATGATGACTATTTGTATGACGGATTATATGTTGGGTATGTAGTCATATGTTACACATACGCATACGTCATACATAGAGATCATTAGTTGTACACATGCATACATCTCTGCATGGTATTTCTCTATCCATGTGCATCATACATGATTATCTATTTGTCATATGCATAAATTTTTGCATATGGTTCTCTTCCACGGACTGAGATTGTGGCACGTGAGGTTTCTATGTAGTTTATATTATTATGGCATGATGGTTTATGCCGTACAATTATGTGATATTGATATTGTTATGGCACAATGGTATGTCATGCTGTTATTGTGATATTGATATGCTACGGCACAATATATTTCCTTGTGGCACTTGGATATGGATCCTTCCTTTCGGAGTTAGGTTATTCGTCATTCTACGTTGGGTCATGTGAGCGTTGGTGATACGCGTATTGTGTTGGAGCACATGGGATGTGCTTGTTATGTTAGAACACATAGGATGTGCTGGATATTTGTTATGGTTGAGTCTTGCGCATATATTGACATTCTAGACTAACATAGAAACATTCATGGATATCGTCGCAATATGCACATTCATGAATTTTACCTATGCATGAGACTTGTAAGTGGATTATTGGACAATTGGAGGGTGTCAGATTGATATATATGTTAAGTCTTCATCTCACATAGACATTTTAGAATCATGTAGGAACATTCCTATATGGTATTTGGGAATTGATATAAAAGTGAGTCTTTATCATGCGTAGACACTCTTCATTCATGTAGAATTGTTCGAGTTAAAGCTATTTGGTGCAAATATCCTTATATGCGAATTTGGTGCTTTTATATATGCTTTGATATGGTTATTCAGAAAAGCATGTTTCTTACCATCTTCTTTGATTTTGCACATTATTATCGGTATCCGTTGTTTCTTGGCTATTCTCTATTATTGTATATGCTTATGAGCTACACATGTTAGATTAAGTGGGTATCTTTTGGCTAAACCTTACCAATACTTCGTTGAGCTGCTATGAAAGCCAAAGGCATGCTTGAAGATGTACAAGTTTTCCAGTGGCAAGCTACCATTTTGTTTATGGTAGTCTAGTACTTGTATTTCTGGTTATGTATATTCCAAAAAGATGATATATTTACTTCACACTAACATTGTAATCCTAATCTTAGTCGCTCATAACTTCTACTACCAGTTCTCGGGATATTTTCTATTAATATTCGCATTTTATTTAGTTATTTATTTCAGGATCATTAGTTCAAGCTGTGTCACTATTGGTTAACCTACCTAGTGGGTTGAGTTAGGCACTATTACGATCCCAAAGGGATTTGGATCATGACAGATCTCTAGCATGAGTAACAACGCTCTAGTCTTTATCCAAACAAGTAAAGCATATCATAGGTAGAACATATATCAAAACAACACATAAAAAAGCCTAAAATCTACCTTAGATATGGTATAACCTCATATACACTAGTCATCTCGCATATACGTTACTCCCAAAGACGTAACACTTTGCATATAAATTAATTTTATAAAAAAATTTCTCAAGTCGAGTTAAGCAAGATACTTACTTTATACCGAGCTCTATTCTTCTATATTTTTGTATTTTCTAGCTCCAAATCCATTATACGAGCCCGATCTATCCCAAATAAAAACTATAAAATTAATTTTAAATGATAATGTTTCGATCATTAATAAAATTTCAAATGTCAATAAAAAGTCAACCCGTGCCCACGTGGTCAAAATCCGAATAAAGTCAAATCCCGTTGACCCATAATCTTTCAAGCCCAAATATACGATAGTTTTTAAATGCGATTCCTAATTGGTGTTCAAAATCCCAAAATACACTTTCTTAACTTTCAAGTCAAAACCCCTCTTTTTCTCTTTAATTTGATGATAGATTCATGCTAAAATAATAGATTTGAGTGAGAATTACTTACCCCATCGTCATAGGTGAAATTGCTTTATAAATTACCTCAATTCAATCTTCCGCTCTCCCAAGATAATATAATTAAAGAACAGTACTAAATGGAGTTATATACACATGTGCATAGATTTTTAGTGCACATTTTTAAAAATAACAACATTGCCATTTTCACTAAAATAGTTATAAGTTTTGGTAAAAATATCAAAATAACGAATGCTTTGAATTTATTAAATTGCATTCAAATGACTATAACTTTTATTATTAATTGAATATATTAAATTGGATTCAAATGACTATAACTCTCATTTTTTGATCATCCCTAAATCCTTTATATATTTGGGTAAGTTCTCTTGTCAATTCAGGTCAAATGCAAAAAACTACATTTCAATTTTTCAAATCTTCTAATACTTATTCCAAAGGAGCTAAGACTCACCTGAGCCCCTCAAGTCCCCTTCAAATTATCATGAAAAGTCCAAATATCCTATATAAACTTATCTAAAGGCTCAAAGCTCAAAGACAAATGTTGCAATTAAAAGTCAACTCTCAATTCAAATTTATGAACCTTAAACTTTCAATTTTTATGCAATAGTGGCTGTTACGACCTAAAATCCAAACGGAATTGGTAGGGCACTTAACATTACTTTCTAGGCAAGCAAACAACCAATACGCAAAAATAAACTTCAGTAGTAGTATTAAATAATCTCAACAATAGAAAGGCATGAATAGTTGAAATAAAAAACAGCAATACAACTGGGAACCATCCCAAAACCTGTATCATCGAGTACATGAGCTCTATAGAATAAGAAAATACAAAATCTAAACAAAATACCATGCTGTCCAAAAGAGTAAAAATTAATTGAATAAAGTAAGGAAAGGGAGTTCAAGGCACGAGAACAGGATAACAGTGCTATCTAAAAATCTCCAAGAGGTGCGTATAAAACTCTCTAGGAATCACCGCTATAAGCAGTACCTGAATCTGCATATAAAGTGTAGAGTGTAGTATGACTATAACCAACTACTATGTACTCATTAAGTAGCAAGCCTAGCCTTGGTCTGAAAGTAGTGACAAGATTTACAAGGTCCAATAGTAAGCTTTCAACAGCCAACAACAACATAACAACATAATAATAGCAAAAGGAAAAGCAACTAAGGGATATCAAGTTCAACTCTATCACATTAAGAGGAAAATAAGCATGCTTTCTAAAATATATCAGTCAAAGCATCAACTTTAAGTACATCAAATTTCAAATACCATTAGAAAGATACACTATGGCTGCATGACAATTATTCATGCCAAAATCTACAACTTCACAATTTAATCATCAAGTAAATATAATCTTAGAACATACATAGTACCTAGCAGAAATGCCCCTCAATCATACTCTCAGTACGCTCATGGTGCCTGGCTCAAAGCCCCTAAATCATCACAAACACACACACACACACATACACTCAACATTGTATGGGTGCCTGACATGAAGCCCCACACTAGGCACATATCAAGTGCCTTCACTCATAGGTTTTACCTGACTATGGAGGCGGATCCTAGCACAATCGCTGATCGGATAGAAAATCAACGACCAAAATCACTCACCCTGCTAGGGGCCTTGACGTAAGTGCCACCTCACAACCAATATCAATACGGCTCAAAGGCCCAAAATCACTTATCAATCTTCTCAAATCTCAATATGCCATCATCTCACATAATCATAATTACAATATCGCATGGGACATACCGATGTGTCACATCGCAGCTCAAACCATTTTCACAAACACAAGGACACCATCAACGTGCGAGATTACATATGAAAAATGCACAAAGACATACATATGACATTCGGATGTAATATCATAACTGAAAAATATGACTATGGCTAAGGCAAATAGCTCAATATAGCAAGAATAACTCTATCATGTCTAAAACAGATAAGTAGGTAGCCTAGACATGATTTATAGCATGCATAATAGCTCATGTAGACATACAAATGTAGAAAATACGGTATCAAATAAATCAGATTGCAAAACAAGGTATATAATATCCTAATCTACCCGAATCATGAATAATCATGGTGCGTGCATATATGCTAGTCACCTCTCATATGCATCACCCACAACATATAGCAAACATCACCGCCTATGGGAAACAACACCCTCAAGAAAAGCTTAGGAATGAAACATACCTCAAACACGCGAGAATTAATACTCCAAGAATCCCTTGCCTCTCGAATCAGCCTTTCAACGGGTCAAATCTAGCCAAAATAACTCGATAATTTCAAACAAGGCTATAAGAACAGATTATGAAACAATAAAGCTTCGATCTTTATTCAATTACACAAATTCAACCAAATATCCAACACGAAACTACATCTTGGAACCTAACAAAAATCATAAATCCCGATTACTCATTCGAGTATGTGTCCAAATATGCAGGTTTCATCAAAATCCGGCTCTAATTCGGGGTTTAGATCTCAATTATTCACACTCTAAAATCTACATAGACCCCAAAATTTCTCTTTCAAATACCATAAACAATGTATAATAATCCATGAGAAAATAAGATATAATATCCAAATCAAGTAGAAGTCACTTACCCCCAAAGTGGTGATGAAATTATCTCCAAAAATGCCTCTAACCGAGCACCAAAACTCAAAATAGTGAAAAGTAGACTAAACCCTCAAAATATAATCTCTGCCCAATGATTTTTGCATCTGCAGACAAAATAGTAGCTTCTGCAACATCGCATCTTCGGCAAAACCTCGTAGATGTGCAACCCACTAAAACACCAGACCAATCGCTCCTGCAAAGAAGACTGTGCTCATGTGAAACTGCCGGTGTGCTCCAAATGCGCATCTATGCTGGCGCTTCTGTACTACCAAGTCCGCATCTACAGACTCCTATGTCCATGACAAATTCTTCTTCTGCAAACTCCTCCATGCTTCTGCGACCTTGCACATGCAGCAAAAGTTCCGCAGGTGCAATACACTAGAATCAGTTTTGTCAATATGCACCCAAATGATCTGAAATACATCCAAAACACTCCAGAGCCTCCGGGGACCCTATCCAACAATACCAATGAGTCCGAGTACATTATCCATACTTATCCAAATTCTCAAAACACTACCAATAACATAAAAAACAACAATCGATTATCAAAACAAATCTCTTTAGTTCCAAACTTTTCAACTTCGCTGAACATATCCGAAACAAGCCTAAACATTCCAGATTCCAACCAAATTTCTCACACAACTTCCAAACCACTACATGAATCTATTAAAAGTCCCGAAATAACAACCCGATTATGATATTATCGAAGTTAACTCCCTATAAAACCTATGAACTTTTTAAACCTCCAAAAAGCCAACATTCGACAAATAGAGCCAAAACAGCCTAGGAGCCTCCAAATCCAAATCCAGACATCCGCCGAAGTCTAAAATCAGCATACAAACCTAGTAAAACCATCAAATAACCAATCCGAGGTCATTTACAGAAAAGTCAATTCTTATAACTTAAGCTTCCAACAATAAAACTAACTGTTCCAATTCACTCTCGAACCTTCCCAAAGCCAAAGCAACCATCTTCTCAAGTCACAAAACAACAAACAAAAACATGAGAAGCATCAAATAGGGGAAACGGGCTCAAATACACAAAATGACCGTCCGGGTTGTTGCATTCTCCTCCTCTTGGACAAAAGTTTGTCCTAGAACGAGTTTAGAATCACACCTTGTATGTCAAAAAGACGAGGATATTCGCTCTGCATATCATGTTCGGTCTCCCAAGTTGCCTTCTATTGGGGCTAAATGCACACGCAAGCATATGGGGTCGACAAGTAATAAATCAAAAAGAATCATTCCCACAAGGATTTATGATTAACTATTGTCAAATTTAAACATTTTACGAATTTATTGCTCAAGTGGTTGGGAAGAAGATGATTTTTATTTTTATTGAATAAATTACTACGAAACTAATAAGAAAACAAGAAATGAGATCGCAAGTAGAGCAAACAAACAATTAGCAAGGATTCAGTTAGATGAGAATATTTCGGGGTTATGGGATTAACGTCTCTCTTATTGCATTCTTCCGATTGATTTAATCACTTGGTTTATTTAATTTGTTGATTAGAAGAATTTCTTTTGCTCGCAAAGTTATTTTTTCGATGCTTCGCTTGCCTATTCAAGCCAACCTAAGACTATATGTCTATAGAATCAGAATTAATAAGAACGCATGTGTATTTCCTGCAAAAATAACCAAGTACGGCAACTAGAATATGTCTATCCTAATCGCGAATCTATTCTCCAATGCCCAGATTCAAACTTACTCGATTCAATCTTATATAATAGTACTATATTGTGAGCTACGCAATAGAATAATTAAGTGCAAGATTGAATAAGCAAATTCGTATGATAAAATCAATTAATATTTTCAACCGTCAAACTACAATAGTCAATAACAACCCATAACCTCAGAATCATGAGGTTCATAGCCACCCATGTTCATGACAATACTCAAAATATTGTTTTTAAAGATAACAATTATGAATACTAGATGGAAAATGGAAGAATTATGAATTCCGTGCTCCGTTGTGTTTCTTTTCCTTTTCTTGCCTCCAAAAATGACCAACTCCTCAAAAATCATATTCAAGGGGTATTTATTGGTTAGGTTCAGAGTTCCCAAGACCAAATCCAAGTAGAAATCGTTTATAGCATGGACTGGGAAGAGACCCGCCCTCAGAGCTTGCAAGGCCTTGTGTAAGGCGCAGTGTAGAGTGGGCGACACCCAGCATAATGCTTGCTTGATCTCTCCCTGGACCAGGCATCGCCTGCTCTGACGCTTGGTCCAATTTTTTTTCCTTATCATGCTCTTTTTCGGTATCTATGACATCCACGTGTGCATCCCTCATGCATTTTCGTCCCATAACAATCCTATAGAAAAAATTGACACAATTAAGCTCAAACGTCGCACATTTAATCATTAAAACATTACAATGTAAGGTAAACAATGCACTAAAAATATACATTTATATCCAAAAATCAGCTACTCAACTGGTTGACCTCTCCGCTGAACATTCGCTAATGCAATGTCATTAGACCTCAACTATCGAACCTGCCAATCCAAAATGGCCACCGGCTCCACTTCATAAGCCAAATTCTCATCCGACTATGCTGAACTGAAATCCAACCCATGGGTTTAATCCTTATAGTACTTCGGAAACATAAAAATCTGAAATACCGGATGAACTCCTGACAAGTCAGGTGGCGAAGCAAGTATGTAGGCAACCTCACCAACTCTCTCCAACACCTCGAAAGGATTAATTTACCGAGGGCTTAACTTGGTCTTCCCAAATCTCATCACACCCTTCATAGGTGAATCTCAAAGAACCTTCTCACCATCGATGAAAGCCACATCATGAACCTTTCTATTCGCATAACTCTTTTGCCTGTACTACGCTGTACAAAGCATCTCTTGTATCAACTTCACCTTTTCCAAAGCATCACGAACCAAATCTATGTCGAACAATCTAGCCTCACCTGGCTCAAACCAACCAATTGGAGAACGACATCGCCTCTTATATAAGTTCTCATACGGAGCCATCGGGATAGTAGACTGATAGTTTTTGTTGTAGTATACAAATTCCGCTAATGGTAGAAACTGATCCCACTGGCCTTTGAAATCAATAAAACATGCCCTCAACATATCCTCAAAAATCCGAATAGTCCTCTCAGACTGCTCGTATGTTTGAGGGTGAAATGTAGTATTCAACTCAACCTACATGCCAAACTCACGGTGAATAGCTCTCCAGAAGTGAGAAGTGAACTGAGTGCCTCGATCTGAGATGATACACACATGCACACAATACAGCCGGACAATATCCCTAATATAGATCGTAGCCAACTGCTCTGATGTGTAAGAAGTCATGAATGGAATGAAATGAACATACTTGGCCAGTCTATACACAATGACCCAAACAGTGATGGATCTCCTCATGGTCCGTGGCCATCCTACCAAAAAGTCCATAGTAATGCACTTCCACTTCTACTCCGGTATATCTAACGTCTAAAGCAAACCACCCGGTCTCTGATTCTCATAATTGAAATGCTGATAATTCAAACACCACACAACGTATCCAACAATGTCCTTCTTCATCCTCCATCACTAATAATGCTGCTTCAAATCACAGTACATCTTCATAGCACATTGATGAATAGAATACCGCAAAGTATTACCCTTTTCAAGGATCAACTCTCTCAAGCCATCGACATTGGGCACACAAACTCGACCATAAAGTCATAATACACCATAATCATCGATTGTCACCTCCTTAGATCCACCTCGCAACACCATGTCCTTAAGGACAAGCAATTGCGGATTATCATACCGGCAGGCCTTAATGCACTCAAACAAGGACGACTATGATACAACACAAGCAAGAACTATGCTAGGCTCCAAAATATCCAATCTCAAAAATTCATTAACCAATGCCCGAACACTTATGGCTAAAGGCCTCTCCATAGCTCGAATGAAAGCTAAACTCCCCGCACTCTCTGTCTTTCTACTCAAGGCATCAGCCACCATATTAGCCTTCTACGGATGATAAAGAATAATGATATCATAATCTTTCAATAACTCAAACCACCTCCGCTACCTCAAATTCAAATCGTTATGTTTAAACAGATGCTGAAGACTTTGATGATCCGTATATACCTTACAAGACACGCTATATAAATAATGCCTCCATATCTTGAGCTCCTGAACAATAGCTACCAACTCCAAATCATATAGTGGATAGTTCTTTTGAGGGGGCGTCAATAGGCGCGATGCATATGTTATAACCCTACAGTTCTACATCAACCATATCCAAGACCAACATGCAAAGCATCATAATAGATAATGTGCATCCCCGATCCTGAAGCCAATACCAAAATAGAAGTTCTAGTGAAAGCAGTTTTCAGCTTCTGAAAACTCACCCACATTCGTCAGACAATCTGAATAAAGCACCCTTGTGAGTCAACTTGGTTAATGGAGCTACTATAGATGAAAATCCTTCCACGAAAAGATGATAGTAAGAAGCCAACCCTAGGAAACTCCTAACCTCAATAGCCGTAGAAGCTTTGGGCCAACTCTGAACTTCCTCAATCTTCTTTGGATCCATTGTGATGCCATCACTAGACACCACGTTGCCCAATAATGCCATCGAGTTCAACCAAAACTCACACTTGGAGAACTTAGCATACAACTTCTTCTCGTTCAAATTCTGCAGCACAATTCTCAAATGCAGCTCGTGCTCCTCCCTACTACGAGATTACACCAATATATCATCAATGAACACAATGACAAATGAATCCGAATAAGGTTGGAACACATTGGTTATCAAATGCATGAATGTTGTTCGGACATTAATCAAGCCAAATGACATCACGAAAAACTCATAATACCCATAACAAGTCCTGAAAGACATCTTAGGGAGGTTTAAACCCCTAATCTTCAAGTGGTGATACCTCTGTCTCAAGTCAATATTTAAGAACGCCATAGCGCCATAAAGCTGATCAAATAAATCATCAATGCATGGCAGTATATACATGTTCTTGGTGGTAACCTTGTTCAACTATCGGTAGTCAATACACGTTCTTATAGAACCATCCTTTTTCTTGACAAACATCACCACCACATACCCAAGGTGAAGCACTTAGGCCTGATGAACCCCTTATCCAACAACTCCTGTAACTACTCCTCCAATTCCTTGAACTCATCTAGAGCCATACGATACAGAAGAATAAAAATAGGTTGACTGCCTGGTGCTAAATCAATGCTAAAATCAATACCCCTTTCAGGTGGCATGCCCAGTAGGTCTGCAGGAAATACATTCAGAAACTCCCTCACTATTGGAACAGACTCAACTGTAGGAGTATAAGGACTAATATCTCTGACATGATTTAAATAGGCCAAACATTCCTTCTCCTCCACCCGTTCGGGCTTCAAAAACAAGATCACTCTACTAGGAGTGCAACCATGAGAACCCTTCCTCTCCAATCTCGGCAACCACGCCCTAGCCATAAAAATATTAGCATGACAATAAAAATAACATAGTATCGAGGTAATCAATCCATACAGAAGATCACATCAAATTTTACCATATCCAACAATACAAAGTCCATCATTGTCTAAAAACCACATATAGTGACCACACATGACCGATAAACTTGATCCATCATAATGGAATCCTCGACCGGTGCAGATATACGAGTAGAGGTAGCAAGCGAGTCACTTGGCATATCCAGACAAGAAGAAAAGTACGACGAGACATATGAATAAGTAGAGACTTGATCAAACAATACTGAAGCATCTTTGCGGCACACAAAAATAATACATGTAATAACAGCATCAGAGGCAACGACCTCGCTCCTCCCTGGGAATGCATAGCATGTGGCCTAGCCTCCACTAGACTGAGCTCCCCTTCTAGGATGAACACATCCTGGATGACCTCCACCGTGAGCTGGCTAAGCGGGTGGTGCAGCAACCAGCGCAGGAATCATAGTCTGACCTCTCTGCTGCACTAAAACTCTAAAAAAATGAGGGCAGTATTTCCTGACATGCCCCAAGTCTCCACACTCATAGAAACATGTGATCAGAACTGACCGAGGGGTGTGAATTGGACCTTGCGAATCAGAATATCCACTAGAAGAACCTGGTACCAATGAATCCTGAATAGATGGAGCATGAAGATAACTCTGAGCTGGAAGTGCACTGAATGAAGACTGCATATAAACTCCTTAACTGGATGGTGGTGCAGATAAGCTAGCCTGCTAGAATGGCCTTTCCCAACTCGACCTCCGCCTCCAAATGAGGCACCACTGAAGCTGCCTGAATGTCGGGACCTTTTGTCCTTACCTTGAATCATCTCTCTAGGCTCAATACGGATGCGCTCAACACAATGCTCAATCTCCACATCCTGGTGAAATGAAGCCCCGGTCTTTGCCTCTGTAGCCATAGTAAGGCGAATACTATGATGAAGAGCATCAATGAATATCCTCACTCTCTTCTCCCCAAATCTAATCAAAATAGTAGCATGATAGGACAACTCTATAAACCTCACCTCGTAATTACTGACTGACATATGGCCCTACTGAAGATGCTCAAACTACCTCCTCATATCCTCTCTCTTGTAGCGAGGCACAAACTACTCCAAAAAATCTCGGAGAACTTAGTCCAAGTGGAGGGGAACCAACTGCTCTATCCTGCTCATATGACTACCACCGACTCTTCCCGGCCCTCTAAGCTGAAACACGGTGAAATTCACTCCATTGAAGTCCACGAGTCTGAGATTCCGAAGAATATCATAGCAACCATCAAGGAAATTCTAGGGATTTGCTGCAGGTGAACCATCAAAATACGGAGGATCCATCATCCGAAACCTCTCCAACCTCTCCAACAGCAATCACTAGCTGTGGTTTAAGAGATGGAACCAATTGTGGCATCCAAAAACCTTGATCATTCTACTTGGGGGTATGAATAGCTGGAGTCTATGCTTTGCTGCCTACTTGAGAAGTAGCCGGTGCAATAGGAAATACCCCCGGCCTAGGCCATACTCTTGAACAACCCAACCGTACGGACCAAAGGGTCCTGAACAACTGGTGTAGGAAGTAAACCCTGGGTCTCTGAGTTGGTCCCACTGGCTCAACATAGTCCGAATTTGCACCTCAACGAGCTACTAGTGGATCCACATCAGATGCTTGAGCTATGGCCCTAGCTGTGGCGCGTGCTACACCCCTGCTTTTGCCTCGTCCCTTACCTCTCACGGCTTTGGCATGCGGGTGCTAGCGTCTGCTAAGCGATGTCGGTAGAACATGTCCTCATTATTTGTGAGACAATAGAAAAGCAAAGGTTCAGACTTAGGGATAAATGAATCCGCACGACAGAGAATGACAGAAAGAGAAGTTTTCTTAACAGCCCTATAGCCTCTCGAAGATAAGTACAGAAGTCTCTGTAATGATCCGCAAGACTCTACTACACTTGCTCGCGACTCGTGATACCTAAGAAAAAAAGTGCTCTAATACCAACATGTCACGACCCAAAATGTCACCAGAGACGTGATAGAGCCTTACACTGCTTGCTAGGCAAGCCAACAACCAATATGTAGAAATAAACTTCAGCACTTGTATTAAATAGTCTCAACAACAGAATAACATAAATAACTGAAGACAAAAACAAAAATACAACTAAGAACCATCCTAAAACCTAGTGTTACCGAGTACATGCGCTCTATTAAATAAATAAATACAGGGTCCAAATATAATATAATAAACTATATTAGCATGAGGTATGGAAAGGGACTTCAAGGCCTACGAACGAAACAACAATGCTACCTCGAATTCTCTAATATGTACAGATACAACTCTCTAGAAATTACCTTAATCAATAGCACATGGATCTACCCATAAAGTTCAAAGTATAGTATGAGTACAACTGACCCCATGTACTCATTATGTAGCAAGCGTAACCTCGGCCTGAAATAAGTGACGAAGTTGGCAAAGTCCAATACTCACTTTCAATAGCCAACAGCAACAATAATATCATAATAATAGCAAAAGAAAAAGCAGCTCAAGAATATATGTTCAACTCTATCACATTAAAAGGAAAATAAGAATACTCCCCAAAATATATCAGTCAAGGACTTGACTTTAAGGACATCAAATATCAAATAGCATGAGGAAGATACAACTCTATGTCTACATCTATAGTGCCTGGCACAAATACCCCTAAATCTTAATCTCAGCAGGCTCACAGTACCTGGCTCAAAGCCCCTAAATCATCACACACACATACACTCAACACTGTACGAGTGCCTGACATGAATCCCCTCACTAAGCACATATCAAGTGCCTACATTCACACGTTATTACCTGACTCTTGAGGGGTGGATCCTAGCCCAAGCACTGATCGATCAAAAGTTAACGGTGAAAATCACTCAGCCCGCTAGGGGCCTTGACGGAAGTGTTACCTCACAACCAATATCAAAATGGCTCTAAGGCCCAAAATTAGTCATCAATCTCCTTAATATTTGTTTTCCATCATCTTACAGTACAATTTTTACAATACCGCACAGAATATACCGACATGCCACAACTAAGCTCAAACCTATGTCACACACACAAAGAAGCTATCAACAATTAAGAAAACATATGAAGAAACAAATAAACAAATATAACATTGTGTATATCAAATCGTGACAGAAAAATATAAGTATGGCTAAGACAAAGAGCTCGACATAGCAAGAATAGAACTATCATGTCTCAAATAGATAAGTAGGCAACCTAGACATGATTTCTAGCAGGCATAATAGATCACATATTCATACAAGTGTAGAAGACGCAGTATTAAAGAAGCATGATAGAAAAACAAGGCATATAATAGCCTAGCATATACTCGGATCATGAATAATCACGATGCGCGCGTATGTGCTCATCACCTCGTATTTGCGTCACCCCAAACACCTTGCATACATCACAGCCCAGGGGAAAAAATACCCCTATGCCAAGCCTAGGCAAGTTACTTACCTTGACCAGACGAGAATCACTAATCCAAAAATCCCTTCTCTCGTACCAGCCTCCGAACTAGTCAAATCTAGCCAAAACAACTCAATAACGTCGAACAAAGCTATATGAACCCATTCCTTACAATAATGCTTTGATCTTTATTTAAATACACAAAGTTAACCAGAAAGTCAACCTAGATCCATATCTTGAAACCCGACAAAAATCACAAATCCCAATTACCCGTTCGAATACGAGTCTATATATAGAAGTCTCATCCAAATCCGACTCCAAATCGGGGTTCAAATCTCAATTATTTACTTTCCCAAATCGACATAAAACCCTCAAATTTCTCTTTATAATTCCATAATCAATGTATAATAATCCATGGGGAGACAAGATATAATATCCTAATCAAGTTGCAATTACTTACCCTAAAAGTGGTGATGAAATTCTCCCAAAAAATCGCCTTTAACGGAGCTCCAAAACTCAAAATAGTGAAAAGTAGACTAAACACTAGAAATGTAATCTTTGCCCAGCGATTTCTGTATTTGCAGAAAAAATAGTCGCTTCTGAGACATTTAATCTGTGACAAAACCTCGCAGATGTGCAACCCACTAAACATCTGACCAATTGCTTATAGGAAGAAGATTCTGCTCATGCGGAGCCTCTAGTGCACTCTAAATGTGCATCTGCGCTGCCAAGTACAATTCTGCAGACTCCCATACCCAAGCCAAATTCCTCTTTTGCGGACTCCTCCACACTTCTACGACCTCACACCTACGCCTAAAGTTCCGCAGGTGCGACACACCCGAATCAATTCTGCCAACATGCACCCAATGATCCGAAATTCATCTGAAACACTCTCGAGCTTGCGGGGACCCCGTTGAACCATAGTCACGAGTCTAATTACGTTATCCAACTTATCCAAATTTAAAAAACAAAAAAAAAAACTTCAAATAACATCAAAACCAAGAATCAACAGACAAAACCAATCTCTTCAATTCCAAATTTTTAGCTTCGCCAAATATGTCCGAGTCAAAACTAAGTATTTCAGATTCCAATAGAACTTCACACTCACGTTCTAAACCACTATGTGAAAAAATTCCAAGTCCCAAAACAACAATTGTAGTCTGATATCATCAAAGTCAATACTGTCACGACCCAAGCCGGAGGGCCGCGACCGGCACCGGACCCTACTCAACGGGCGCCGGCGTACCCTTCATCTAACTTTCCTTATTATCTATAAGGCTTGTCATATGCATATAATCTCGAACAATAATTATAATGAACCGAGACGTCATGCCATGATACGAACATACTTATATACATAATATGGCCCATAAGGCTACAATGCAAAACCATAAAATAAAACATATACGTTTGCCGACAAGGCAATTCAACTGTACATAAGCCAACCCATTACTTGTCTATGCATAAATTGACACTTGTCTATGAGCTTCTACAAAAACGTACATAATGTAACCTACGTCGGAACAGGGCCCCGACGTGCCCATAATTCCTACAAAAAAATGCATACCAAGACTGTGGCAAGTCCGAAGGATGGATCTCGCCAATATCCGCTGAACTGGACAACCTACTGTAGTGGGGGAGCCACGTCTATCTGTCAGTCCGGACCTGCAGCACGACATGCAGCATCCACAAATAAAGGACGTCAGTACGGATAATGTACTGAGTATGTAAGACAGGAAACATAATGTAAGAACAATAATAAGCATCAGGGTAAGAGACATACAACCTGTACCATCTGAATGCCTCTGAGGGCGACTAACCATGTCATGCTTGACATGCATATCCATATACATATATTTATATCCTTTTTAAAATCATCATATACATATATACGCCTCTGTGGGCCATCATCATCTCATACATATGCCTCTGTGGGCCTCCTCATCATCATACCCAACTGATCAGTGGTTGCACAATAGGTGTCATACACGGCCGACTATAGCGCGGCTCGGTAGAGTAACATAGCTGTCGACTATAGCGCGACTAAGTAGAGTAAAACATATACATATGTATAGTTGTACAATAGGTGCCATACCCGGCCGACTATAGCGCGGCTCGGTAGAGTAAAATAGATAATGCATGCTGGACTCATAAGAGTCATACTACCATGGTGAAATAATAACATATCAATCATCCCATAAGAGGGGAAACAATATACGTACTGCTACCTTCTAAGAGTAGAGTATCTTTGGGGTTCGTTCACTGCATTGTGTACAGTCAGAGTTGTGCAAAAGAAGGAAAAGGATAGTCTCACATACCTTGCAATAATTTGCAATCTCAAGCTATGAAACTTCCACGACTTCTTAGTCTACAATAAGAGAAAGGACACTAGCGTTATCGTTCAGGCGTCGCAACTACTATGTATCGACTGTAACCTATTTTGCAATAAAACGGACAGCACCTCCCCTATATATATGACTTCACACAAGTCAAAACAGCCACCAAACAGCCAAACAACATCAATAAGAATCATATTGAACCTCCCAAAATAGTCCACACACAAACCAATCACTTCATACNCCACGCACAAGCCAATCGCTTCATACATACGATGGCCACTATAGTCGTGTCAAACGACCCGGAAATGTTACAAGCAACTATCAGACCACAACCCTAAGCATATATGGTGTTTCTCCACACCCTTTCTCCTCCAAAACTCCACAAATAAGAAGTGAAACACGCAGCTTTACAGCAACACAAAACAGTCCATAAAACAGTCCGCTACAAGTGAATAACTCGAACTCACGGCTTCCGATCACCGTCCCGTGAGTTCTTACACACATAGAACGAATTACCAAGACTTAACAGTAGAAAACGTGTATTAAATAGAGCAGTAAACTCACCTTTCTTTTTAGATAACTCAGCCCTTGCTTTGATTCCTCGAACTCTAGGGTTTACCTTCAACTAGAACTTGAAAGAGGGAAAAATCGATTAGGGTTTGTGTGGTGTTATTTTGGGGAGGGGTTGCAGGGGTTCTTTTAGGTTTTGAAGCTGTGAAATGATAATGAATTATCAGGCTTTAAAAGCTATTAAAATCCGTCTCTTAACCGACTTGGGGCTTTTAACTTTTAGCCCTAAATTTTGGCAAGTAGGTGATGCACCTACTTGTCACCTACCAGCTTGCGCAGTTCTACGGAAATGCAATTATCTCAATACTCCGAGATCGTATTGACAAACGGTTTGAGGCATTGGAAACTAGACTCATAGACCTTTAATTTGGTAGGTAAATCACCCCGTAACTCCTTGTAAATTGGGAGAAAATCGCAGAAACATTTGACCTAACGTTTAAGTAAAATTGTGAACCTAAGTTGCGACAACTTTTGTCGACTTTTGTTTCATAACTCGTTTGACTTCAAGACTTATGAAATGGATATCATATCATTCAAATAACTTAAAAAGATGACATTTTGGTAATGTTAAACACCTCTCGATTTTCCCAAAAATGCGAGTTACAACATCCTTAACTCGTTTATCCTCTAATACTTGTTAACCGCCCTTATACACCTTTGCATCGTTTAGGACCAATAGGATTAAACTCTTATTGTCTCAAAGGTAATTCCCTTCTCGAACCAAGGTAGACTATCTTACGGTGTAATCTAACACGTACAAATATGGGTTATAACAAATACCCACTCAAACGTATGAACTTTTAAAACCTTCAAATTGCCAACTTTCGGAAAATAGAGCCAAAACGTCCTAGGAGCACTCCAAATTCAAATCTAGATCCTCAAAAAAATGCTTTTCTGGGGACGCCGCTCGCTTTGGACAAGATGCCATAATATAAGAAGAAGCTTATGCCTAAGTTTAAAATTACCATACGAACCTCTTAGAAACATCAAATCACCAATCTAAGGTCGTTTATGCAAAAGTCAAACAGTCAACTCTTACGACTTAAACTTCTAACAATGGAACTAAGTCTTTCAGTTCACCCCCGAACCTTTCCAAAGCCAAACCAACCATCTAAAAAAGTCACAAAACCACAAACAAACATACGAGAAGCATCAAATAGCGGAAGCGAGCTCAACTATACAAAACGACCAGCCAGATCGTTATAGTGGCAAAGTACATTCGATCCCCTCGGCTCTTAATTCGAACATACGTGCAAGTCAAAACTTACCATACACACAAATAAGAACATTAAAATCATAATTTCGAGTTTGGTTACTCAAAATGTTTACTTTAGAGAACTTGCTTAACTTTATGCCTCTAGTTAAGAACTAAGTGTTCTAAATAATTTTTGAATCACTTGGGACCCAAACTAACCATACCCACAAGTCATATATCACTAAATGAACCTATGTGGAGTCTCAAATCAAAGAAAAAAATGCTAAAACTCAAAGCAGCTGGTTGACTCATCAGCTATGCATAAAATATTATGGTGATTCGCCATGACATTCTTGTGCTAAATTCCTCATGATTAGCTGTGAGAAATAGCAAGGTAACTATTCAAGTGATCTACTAGAAATTGGACTCCAACTCTTTATCCAATTATTTTTACACAACTTTTTAAATAGAGTCAAAAGTTAAACGTCCTCGCTGAAGTAGCCATTCGTGCAAATCTCCCTTAAATACCCATCACGAGACATGTAAATCAACTAGGCATACCTAGAAAACCTAAGGATCAATAGTAGTCTTCTCAAATGTTCTAGTAATATATTCTAGCAATAAATTATACTCCTTTTGTTTAAAAAAGAATGAACCCTTTACTATTTGGGGAGTGTAACAAGGTTTTGTCTGACCATATTTTTTGTGAATAGCTTTTAAATATATTAAGTAACTGATCATTGTGACGGCTTTATATGTAGTTTCTGAATACGTAACTTTGATTTCAAAAAACTTGAAGAATCTATGCTCGAAGTCACACTGGAAACTAGTTAAATTGATCCGCGTACTCCAGAAAGGCTCAAACAAATTAAAATAGAAAAGTATATAATTTTCTCAATAATTTAACTTGAGTGGTCTGCACACTCTAATAATCTAATCAATTTGTATACCCCTTAAATGGATAACAACTAAATTTCTACGTGGTTTCAAGGATATATGGTTTAAAATGATTAAAGAATAGTAAATAGTTGAATTGAAATGAGATAAAACGACCAAACAATTGTGACGTAGCAATTAAGCCCTTTGTTTAGCTTAAATGCCAACGGTTGGTCTCCATTGATCCCTCGAGATAGAGTTTCAGATCCGAATAAACGACTGAACAACTGAAGAACACTTAAAACGATTACTGAAAGCCACAACCAATTTGATGGCCTTGTTACACGTGAAAGAAGTGAAAAAAATGAAGGGGCCCTCCTCTTTATATAATAGAGGAGAGTTATCCCTAGTATAAGTCTAAATAAAGTAAAAATCTTTTCCTTCCTTCTCTCCCATGAAAATAAGATCCACAGCCAATAACGTGCGTGATCTGCGCTGCAATACCTGGCTGATGGAGGATATTTCGGCTCCTCATTTGTCTCATTTAACCGCCTTTCCTTTACCCTCGATTCCTCATCTGGCTAGAGCTTGATTCCCTCGGGATTCGGCCATGCTCGAGACCCGTTATATCATTCGTCCGTTCCTGGTTCCGATATGTGGGTATATTTAGTCTAACTTTAGCCAGTAACAAGTAATGTCGTTCCTCGCTTCACAACTCGGGGGTAACTCTATCCTCGATTTCACCCGTGTATAGATAGTCCCCTTACTTCTAGGAGAGTAGATTATAGGAGCGACGAGAAGTGACTAATTCACCCCAGTTCCTTCTTTCACAAATCACGTGCAAGCTAACGAACCGAAATGTCCCATCTGTCACATCGCTCTGACTTTGGACACGGGCCGATCGTCTGTTGAACACCCTCGATAGTTACCAAATTCATAACGTCTCGCAATCATTAGTCTTTCCCTATAAAAATTCCGGTTTCCCACTTTCACTTTTTTACTTTCTGACGTCAAATTTCCCTAAGTTACCTTCGAGCTATTCATATCTTAAACCGGTTCTCAATCCTTCAAGCCTTCACCACCTAATCTTCATACCTTCATATCTTCATAGTTCATCTGCGAACCTTCATACCTTATCTTCAATTCTTCATATCAGATCTTCAAATATCCTCAAATCTTCATATTAGATCCCTAGATCATAATATTCTCATATAGGAAAGGCGAAGACTTCAAAATTGGTACCTCAAAACACCGCACCGACGACCTCTTCCTCAGCCACCAACACCGAGGCAGTGCCTCCGGTGGTAGCCCCGGGACCTCCTCTTACAAATTTTGTCCCCAGCGGCTGCTTCATAGATAATGACTTCAAAGTCGAGTAAGCCTCCGCACAAGGAGATCGGGGTGAGGAGGCGTGGAGGTATGTTTGCTCCATTACGAAGGAGACACTCAAGGGTGTTCGAGAAGACTGCAAATGGGAAGGCAAGGACATAGTTGTTCCCAGTCCTAATGAGGAAATCATAACACACATGGAAGGGTACTTGAGTGTTTAGACGTATCCTTTCACGTTTCGTCCCATTGATATGGTAGTCCTCGAGCTATGCATGAGATATGACATTTGCCTTGGGCAAGTTCATCCATCCCTTTGGAGGATCGTGACTCTTCTCCACCACTTTGCGAACAATATGAAGGAGCATGATTCGCGGTTGATCACTTACTTTGGGTGTACAACCCCAGGAATCTTTCGAGGGGTTAATCAAACATGCCAATAGGGCAAAGAAGGCTTCCTTCTCCTGTATAGATGAAGACAGGTACCAAGGTTGGAAGGGGAGGTTCATTCAAATGAAGATCGAGGACCTCATTCCTCCCGAATTCATGCCGTTCCCTAAGTAATGAAACTCGTATCGTAATTTTACTTCCTCATGAGCCTTCAAAGTTTTTTCTTGTATTTACTTTTTCCACTCATGATGTATCTCATCCGATGTGTAGCCGTCCCCCCATTTCCCAATGCGGTCCCATAGTAGAGGTAGTGTATCGAGGGTATATGCAAGCAACTCACCTACTTCGAGCGTGAGTGGCGTAAGCTCTCCAAAGGCAAGTGGGAGTGTTCCCACGGTGAGTGCTTTTTCCTGGTTAATCTCTTCCTTGTCTCTATTTGTTTTGTCATTGACACAACTAATTCCTTAATTCACAGGCTTGCAAAAGACCACCAAGCTTAAGAAAGTCGCCGATACCGTGGTATCAACCTTGTCTTCTAAACCCTCTGCCTCTCAATAACCCGTTGCCAAAGTTGCTACATTAAAAGAGGAGAAAAAGAAGAAGAAAAAGATATTCCCCGACTCTTCAAAAGCTCCTACTAAGTTCAAGAAAAGAAGAAGAGTCCTGCTAAGGGTCAAGAAGAGCACCAAAAAGACTTCGGATGCTGGGGTGACAGGTTTTGAAGCTCTTCGTCAACTCAAGGATTTTCCCGAGGATGAAGAAGACATGGAATGCATCACCCACGAGCCAAATGACTCGGAAAACAACGATCAACAGTTGGTGGCTCATGAGGAGGATGCTCGTAAGGCCGAATCCTCATTAATTCAGTGGCTCGAAGAAGAACATGTTGCTGTTGCTTTGCAAGAAGCCCTTCCATTGTTGAGAAGGGTCATTTTCGAAGGTGACACTTTTATCCACATCCACGAGCCACCACCTTGGATGAGGCCACTTTAACTGAGGGTCAAGCCATCGAAGAGAAGTCGTCTGAGTCGTCCCGGGCCGTGGATGATGCCATTAACATTTTTTTTAGGGTGTACACATCGGCGTGTTAGAAGACTAGTCTGGGTTTGGCCACAAGGATATTCCAAAAAAGGTCATGCAACTGGAAATAGGTGGGTCAAATCTGAGCTCAAAGCTAGAGAAGCAGCTTCCCTGCCTGAGTGCGGACCCCGAGCGAAAGAGGATGGTCATGTTCTCAGTGCCAATGGACACTAGCATGTTATCCGGGCCAGTTGGGGTGGCCAGCTATCTCCGTTCCCTGGTAACCGAGGAGGACCAAGTAAAAATGAATGAGGTGGGAGGACCAAGCCTTTCCAATAAGGCTCAACAAGCACTGAATCGAGTATGTCTTCTTTCTTTTTAACGAGTTCTCATTTCTCTAACTGCCTTTAATTGTCTTATTTCTCCGTATCGCAAGCCTAGATACTTTATCATGAGAACATCCACCGATCCAGGAAGGAGGTTAGTCATCTCGAGTTCGAGATCAAGAGGCTAAACGCCAATACTAACGCCGCAACCTCCCAAGTCTAGGAAAATATAACTTTGATCGACCAACTCAGCTCCAAGATGAACGGGGTCAAAGATACAACTGATGACACGAGCGGCAGAATAGACCTCTTTGCATCAGAGCAGGATGCCACCAAGGAGGATATGGCGTCGACCAGGGAACAACTCCGAGTGATGAAAGACAAGGCCAAACAATAGTCTCGGCTGAATGAGGAGTTAGGGGCACAACTCGCCTCGGCTGTGGTAGAGCATGATACTCCTGGCCAAGAATACACTGCACTGAAGTCCAAATTATAAGAGGGTTCGAGTAAGATCTCGGACACAGGATATGCTGGCCCAGTATAAAGCTGACGTCGAGATAGCTAAAGCTTGGATTATAATGAAGACCGAGTATGTCAGGTGGCTATCTCGGAGGGAGGATTTCGAGGACATACCAGCTAGAAGGGTTGACATAGTGGCTAAGATTGAAGAGTCCAAGAGGTTCGAAGCCAGGCCAAAGAGTAGTACTAACCCGCGGGATCAGATAGCGAGCTGGGTTTTGGTGAAGATTAGGCAGGGAATGCCTTAGTTTATGTTATTTTGTACTCGTACAATTTGTACTTTGTGGCTGTTTCTCGTGCCTCTATAAATATGTGTTGGTAAAAATATGAAATTACTCTTCGCCTATACATTGTGTCCTTTAATTTTGCTGCATTTGCTTTTTGCTTAGGACTTAAAATAAATAATTTGTGTCTCAGATTTAGTTTGAGTAATATACCATCGTTGCCTTAGCATAAATTTTATCATTGCTCTAATTGTTTGACTTCAAAAGCCCAAATAAGATCCGGCTGAAATAACAACTCTGAGTCTCGTTGACTTTAGAAGATCCAACAAAAATAAAACGAAGTCTTATGTTCGGGTAATCAAACGTTTCATCTGGAAATAGTTAGTCTTTGCCGAAGGTGACCTTTCCTTGGTTAAAATTCAGAAGCGATTGATTCAATCAAACTGGACGTAGTCTTCTTAGACTTAAAATGTGCAATGACCTTACTTTTTATATTTATGAACTCAAATGTCTCCGAGTCGTTTACACGTTACACTCGAAGCTCCAATGTCTTCCGACCTCAGTTTGGCAGTAGCCTTTTGTAATTAGGCATTGACTCGTAGGCTTGGTGCCCTCGGGGTTCTGTGACCCGATTTGCCTAGTCTTATTGTAAGACGATAGTTCCCATTTAGGGGCGACCTGTAGGCTAGGGGTCTTTAAATGATTGGGAACAATCTCGTGGACTTTTACTGCCTTTCGGGTTTCATGCCCCCGATTAATAATGGCTCGTGGGATTAAAAGGTGTTGAACCCAATATTTATTCTAAGGGATATAAGGTTTTGAACCCAACATTTATTCTATGTGATATAACGATAACATTGCTCGTGTAAGCGTGAACTGATGAGGTATAGAAGGTGAATCTCTCACTTTATTACTTAGAATGTAGTGTAAATAATCGAAGATACGTAAATTGTCCACCATGGCAAGAATGAACTATCCGGGCATGACATTTGATCGTTTGAACCTTACAATAAATCCTATTATTCAAGCCTTGGCTTTGGATGTCGAACAAAATTTCCTTTGAAATTTTGAACTCAGATCTTCGAATCTTGATTCAGGGTGTGATAGTCCCCTATTACTTGGGGCCAAAATTTGAGGGCTCAATTACTATTGATCTGATGTGGGAAGTCACCAGTCCTTGACCGGTCTTCAAAACAAAAATGGCACGCTTCATTTATCCTCATTAAAATCCTTGCCATAAAACCCACTTCGAAAAAATTTGGTCGAAGGTAAAAAGAGTGCAGCACGTGCTTTCAGACCTAATTCTGTGATTCTTGGTCTTGACTTCGATTGAGTACTTACACGAGTTAGTTTTGAAGGATAATAAATCTTAAAGAAAAGTTAATATTCATATCTTAGCAGTAGTACCACTTTATGTGTTATTTGTTCCAGTTGTTTTGCAATTGCATGCCACTTTCTAACTTAAGCTGGTATGAGCCTTTTCCGATTATACCGCTGACTCTGTATGCTCCTTCCCAATTCAGGCCTAATTTCCCAACATTTGGGTTCTTGGTATGCACTGTGATTTCTCTCAAGACCAAGTCCCCGACTCGGAAGTGACGAAAGTTTGCCCTTCGATTGTAATATCTTCCCATCCGCTACTTTTGAGCTGCTAACCGGATCAGGGCGGCTTCTCGCCATTCATCTGCTAAATCTAAATTTGTGGCCACGGCCTCATCCTTTGATGCTTCCGTAGCATATTTGAACCTCAAGCTCAGTTCCTTTACTTCTACTGGAACCAATGCCTCTACCCCCTATACTAGAGAAAATAGTGTTTCAGCGGTACTCAACCTCGAGGTAGTTTCCACAGGACCTTGGGAAGAATTTCCTCCCACCTTTGTTTTGAATCAGTCAATCTTTTCCTCAAGTTCTACAATATGATGTTGTTTGTTGACTCAGCTTGACCATTCGCACTTGGTTGATAAGGGGTCGATAAAATCTTTTTGATTTTATGATCTTCGAAGAACTTATTGACCTTGTTGCCGATGAATTGTCTCTCAATATATGTAATTTTGGTTGGTAGCCCGAACTGACAGATTATGTGATCCCGGATGAAGTCGATAACCTCCTTCTCTCTAACTTTCTCAAACGCCTGTGCTTCAACCCACTTGGAGAAGTAATCAGTCATAAGCAAAATGTACTAAGCCTTACCGGGTTCCCATAATAAAGGACCTACTATATCCATTCACCACTTCATGAATGGCGAAGGGGAAAGGACTTGATGGAGCAGCTCCCTCGGCTGATGGATCATCGGGGCATGCCTATGACATTTGTCACACTTTTGAATGAAGTATTTCGCATCCTTCTCCATTTCGTTCTAATAATACATGGCCCTGATCAGTTTTCGAACCAACGATTCTACTCTTAAATGGTTACCGCAAGTCTCCTCGTGGACTTCCCTCATCATGTAATCGGTATCCCCGGGCCCCAAATATCTTGCTAATGGCCCGAAAAATGATCTTCGGTAAAGTTGGCCATCAACCAAGCAAAACTTGGCAGCTTTAGTTCGAAGGGCCCTCAATTCTTTAGGATCCAATGGCAATTTCCCCTTCTGAAGGCAGTCCACATATTTGTTCTACCAATCAAACTTCTTTTACCTTGGCATGACCGGCCTCTATTACCAGCTCATCAATTGCACCACTGTTCTGGAGTTGAATTCTTCTATGTCTACTGACGATCCTTAATTAGCCTATGCATCGGCCTCACTGTGCTGATCTTGAGGCACGTGCTGTAACGTCCATTCTTTGTATCGATGTAACACCACATGCAATTTATCTAAGTACCTCCGCATCCGGTCTTCTTTGACAACGAATGTTCCATTGAGCTAGTTAACAACGAGGAGGAAATCGCAAATTAGCTTCGATAACCTCATCCCCCAAGTTTTTAGGTAATTCTAGACCTGCAATCATAGCCTCATATTTAGCTTCATTGTTAGTAAATTTCAATATTCTAATTATTGCCTTATTATTTTACCGGTGGTGGGTTTTAGTATGATGCCAACCCAGACCTATTCGCATTGGAGGCACCATCCGTGAACATGCTCCAAACTCCCGCGCTAATCCCCGATGATAGTAATAATTCTTTATCGATCTCAAGGACCATGGCCTGTGTGAAATCGGCCATGAAGTCTGCGAATATCTGGGACTTAATAGCTGTCTGGGTTTTTATTCAATATCTTACCCCCTAATCGGTATGTCCCACTTTGCTAGCCAGCCTGAGAGTTCTGGTCTATGCACAACATTCCTTAATGTGTATAAGGTCATGACACATATGGGATGACATTGAAAATATGATTTTAATTTCCTATATGCGTTTAGCAAAGTAATGGCCAATTTTTCTAGGTGTGGATACCTCGTCTCGACATCACTTATAGTTATACTAACATAATATATAGGAAATTGCGTACCTTCTTCTTCCTGATCCAGGACACCACTTACTGCTATCTCGAACACTGCTAAATAGAGGCATAGTTGCTCATTTGCCTTTAGGGTGTGTAGCAAAGAGAGCTTGAAAAGTATTTTTTGAGTTCCTCCAATGCTTTTTGGAACTCCAAGGCCCAGGCAAACTCGCTTTTTTTCTTTACTAATGAGAAAAAGTGGTGGCTTTTATCCGACGACCTGAAAATGAATCGGCCCAATACGGCTATTTTCCAGGCCTGTCTTTGCATTGCCTTGACGTCGTTAACCACGGTGATATCTTCTATATCCTTTATCTTATATGGGTTGATCTCTATTCCCTGGTTAGATACCATGAAACTAAGGAACTTGCCCGAGCCGACACCAAAGGCACACTTGTCTAGGTTCAACCTCATATTGTATCCCCTTAGTATGTCGAAGGTTTCCTGGAAATGCCTCAAATGGTCCTCTGCTCGCGGGGACTTAACTAACATGTCATCAATATAAACCTATATTGATTTCCTTGTTTGTTCCTCAAACATTCAGTTAACCAGGCGTTGGTATATGGAATCGGCATTTTTTAACCCAAACGACATCACATTATAACAAGAAGTGCCGAACCTAGTTATAATACAAGTTTTCTCTTGGTCCTCCTAGTCCATCCATATTTGGTTGTACCTGGAATAGGCGTTGAGAAAGCTCAGTATCTCGTGCCCTACCATTGCATCGATTATTCGGTTGATGTTAGGCAAAGGAAATGAGTCCTTTAGGAATGCCTTATTCAAATCCTTATAATCTACACACATTCTAAATTTATTTCCCTTTTTAGGTGCGACCACTACGTTAGTTAACCTATCCGGGGTATTTGACTTCCCTAATGGAACTTATTTTGAAAAGATTAAATACCTCGTCCTTGATGAATGTGTGTTTGACCTCGGACTGTGGTCTCCTCTTCTATTTAACCGGATGGAAGCTCGGATCCAAATTTTCAATTTGTGAGTTGTTATCTCTGGTGGAATTCCTATCATATCTAAGTGGGACCAAGCAAAACAATTGGTATTAGATTTAAGAAAATCAATGATTTTTTTCTTGAGGTTGGGGTTTAACCCCGTGCCCAGGTATACCTTTATATCTGTTAGATGCTCGTATAGTATCACTTGTTCCAGTTCCTCGATTGTTGACTTCGTTGGGTCGGTGTCATCAGGTGCCACAAAGGATCTAGGGACCTCAAAGTCGTCTTACTCATCTGTTGGACGTTCCTCCCTTTTTTCGGGTAGGTCGCTGCCGAGACATGTGATTGCTATTTGGTGTCTTTCAATTCGATCGGTCCCTTATCCTTTGATGTCCTGATCGTAGGTCCCGGGATCACTTCCTCGGCAGAGAACATCTCCTTTCCAGCCGGTTGTTCCCCGTAAACCATTTTGATTCCACCTGGAGTTGGAAATTTCAACACTTGGTGCAAGGTCGATGTTACTGCCCTCATGCTACGAACCGACGGTCATCCAAAAAAGGCATTGTACTTCATTTCCCCCTCGATCACATAGAACTTTGCTTGTTGAGATGTTCCGGCCATGTTGACTGGTAGTGTTCTTTCTCCCTTTGTTATCTCGCACACCATATTGAATCCGTTCAGCACTTGGAGTACTGGCACAATCTGGTCCAATAACCCCAGTTGTTCCACGACTCTTCGTCGGATGATGTTGACCGAGCTACCTGGATCTATTAACATGCGCTTAACTAAGGATTTATTAATAAGTACAGATATTACTAGTGCATTATTAATAGGTTCAATGATTCCCTCAGCATCTTCATCATTAAATAAGATGGACCTTTCCAGAACATAATCTCGAGTTCTCTTTTCTTTTGTGATGGAGACTTTGGTGCATTTTGTCATCGATCCTTCGGGAATGTCTACTCCTCCGATAAGCATATTAATCACATGGTGGGGTTCTTCCTGCTTGACCTTCTTGTTGGCATCCCTATTCCTGAAACGGTTTTTGGCTGGCTTGCTTAGGAATTCTCGGAGATGCCCATTGTTTAACAAATGAGCCACTTATTCTCTTAAATGTCAATAGTCCTCGGTTTTGTGTCCCTGTATACCATCATACTTGCATATCAAATTGTGATCCCTTTGCACCTGATCATATTGAAGCGGCCTCGGCCATTTGGTCTTCTTGATGCGACCGATGGCCAACACTATTCTTGCTGCATCTACGTTGAAGTTGTACTCCGGTAGCGTCGGGGCATTTCTGACTCCGGATGATCTGTCGAGCCCCTTTCTATTCATCAATCCTCGATTGCTCTAACCCTGATCATTTCTTATGTGACTGCATCCATTTCCCCTTCTATCTGAGTTGTAAGACTAGTATTGGTCTCGAGGCGGCCTAAACTCGTGATCCACTACTCTTTTAGACTTGTCGTTCGCATTACCGGGATAAATCGACCCTTAGGGGGTCCCCAATTGGTGTTCTTCGACTTTGATCTTTGACTAATACATGTTGTGGACATCGGCCCAGGTAACCGCTGGATATTTCACCTAATTTTGCTTCAGGTGTTGCGATGCAACCGAACTGGTGGGTAGGTCCGTTTGTTCCATTTGGAAAGTTGACACGAATTCCCTGAGCATTTTGTTGTCCTTCTATTTGACTTTGAATAGGTCCAATTTCCTCGTCTCAACTTTAATGGATCTGCCGTGAGCTTTAACAAAGGCATATGCAAGCATATCAAACGGATCAATAGAGTTTTGAGGTAAATTACCATACCAAATCATTGATCCTTGGTCAGGGTTTCCCCAAAATGTTTCAATAACACTGACTCGATCTCGTCGTCCTCGAGGTCGTTGGCTTTTATAGCGCATGCGTGGAGGTCACATACTCATTTGGATATGTGGTCCCATTGTATTTGGGAATATCGGGCATTCAAAACCTTTTTAGAATTAGCTTTGGTGCCGCGCTCGGGGGGAAAGGCTTCTGAATGAATTTTTTGGAATCCAGTCCCTTCATTATCGGAGATGCCCCTGGGATCTGGTCGAACCTTGAGTTGTAAGTTTCCACATTCTTATCGTTTGACTCAATCTTCTTTTCGCTGGATTCTACCCGTTTTGTCAGTGCCTCGAACAATTTCTTCACCTCGGAAGTTTCCCCGGATCCGAACCCGTTGGGATTTATGATAATGCGTTTTGGGTTTAACTGTGTTGTGCACTGATTTTGATTCTGTAGCTGTTCTATGGCAAGTTGTTGAGCTTGCAACATCTTGAAAATCAAAAGTAATCTAACTCCATCGCCTCCCTATTTGGGCACTTCACAACCTGATGGCCAAAGGGCCTCATGAATGCTGTTATTGGGATTAGTTAGTAGGTTAGCTGTGATAACAACGTGTGAGTTGGCATCGACCGGATCATCGATTGTTATGCCATTAGGGTTGACAGGGGTACGTTTTTGCTCGGCACCCCCTTGTTATTTTCACCATGGCGGCCAGATTCGGCGTCAACACAAAAGATAGCAGATTGAGAATCTGACATATAAAATAGTCTTGAAATCAAACTTTACAGAACAAGTGTAAAATAGTGTGTGTTATCAAGATTCGTATTAAATTACCACTATTATCCATAGCCCCACAATGGGAGCCAAATTGTTTACCCCTTAAATTTTGTACGTAGTTTAAAGGATATTTGATTTAATTTAACACAAATGATCAAAGAATAGTAAATAGTTGAAATGAAATGAGATAAAACGGTCAAACCAAAGTGACGTAGAAATTAAGCCTTGTGTTTAGGTTAAATGCCAACGGTCGATCTCAATTGAGCCCTCGGGATAGAGCTTGGATCCAAATAAACGAGTGAACAACTGAAGAATACTTAAAACGATTGCTGAAAGCCAAGGTAAATTTTATTGCCTTGTTATGCGTGAAAGAAGTGAACAAAAAATGAAGGGGTCCTCCTCTTTATATAGTAGAGGAGACTTAACCCTTGTACAAGTTTAAATAAAGTAAAAATCTCTTCCTTCCTTCTCTCCCACGAAAATAAGATCCGCAGCCAATACCGAGCGTGATCTGCGCCGCAATACCCAGCTGATGGCGGATATTTCGGCTCCTTGTTTGTCTCCTTTAACCGCCTTTCCTTTACCCTGGATTCTTCATCTCACTCGAGCATGATTACCTCCAGATTCGGCCATGCTCCATACCCGTTATAGCATTCGTCCATTCCTGGTTCCGATCTATAGGTATCTTTGGTCTCACTCGAGCCGATAACAAGTAACGTCGTTCCTAGCTTCACAACGGAAAATTAGAGGTAACTCTATCCTCGATTTTGCCCATATACACTATTCAAGCTGAATAGTCTGTATAAAATACAAAAGCCTCACGTCAATAACTATGAATAATTACCTTCATAAGGATTGAGGATACACGATACACAAAAATTTATTAAAAACAATAGATAACTCTAAAGAACAAATCATTTAAACTCCTCCCCATCACTGAAGCTTCGTAGTTTAATTTTAAGAAAAAAGTAGAAACATCAAAATTCATTTTTATTCATGTTAGGATCAAAAAAATCAGTTGTCCTGTGGAAGCAAATAAAGTATACTTTCAATGACAATAGATTAGACAGAAAAAGAGAAATATACCAAAAGCGACACAAATATTTAACGTAGTTCGGTCTATTTACCTACATCTACAGGAAAAGAAGAGAATTTCACTACATAAAAGAGAGTGCAAAATATCGAGAGAATGACCTCATAAAGAGGCACGCACAAGTGATAGGTTAACACTTGTCTTAAACAAATTCTATCCTAAATAATATTTTAAACCCCTTATGACTACATTGTGGATGCAACTATATGAGGAGAAAGGATCCTCAATTTGTAGAAGTCCATAACATTTTTCTCCAGAAAAGGACTAGCCAAATATGGAAGATTTATAATTTCCTTTTAGCAAAAGCAAAAAATCAATATGGCAAATATTATTTTCTTCAAGAGATAAGAAAGTCAAATATGACTCCACTCAGCACCGTAGCAGTACCAGCCAGCAGACAGCACAAGAATGGAAAGCAACAATAGAACATCATCAGAGACAAGAGAAGACATCAACTCCCAACTGAACACCAAGCCAAGCAGATTACCCAAAGGAAGACACCGGAAACACACAAATAGTCTACTGCAGCAAGCCCATCACACAATCAACAGCAACAATCACTCCACCTGATACAGTCATCTTCAACTTGGCTTTTCTTTACAAAGTCAAAGAAAAATTAAAGATAGCTCGCGCTCTTTTGTCACTCTCTGGAGAACTCTAGAAATCTTTTTTGGATATCAGATGTACGTACAAGGGACCACTTCCCTAAATCACATAATATAAGCAGGAACACATGTACTTTTTTGTATAACTGACCTAGAACAACCTCACTTTGTTTTTGTACATGCGATTGTCTATCATTTTAAAATAGACAATCGCCACATTACCATAGGTCTAACACCTTACCACAATTTAGGTATATTTAGTTATCGCACTAGGATGACTAAGTTTACATTTACTTTTGTATTGGAGGTAAGGTTTATGTCCCCTCCACTTTTGTATGATGCTTCTATTAATAAAATTCCTATTTAACTAAAAAAAAAAATCAAATATGGTAAGAAAATCAGGGCAAACATCCAACAATTCAGAATGTAAATTACGTGTTCGTAGTTTGACCCAAATTATTATTTATGGTAATTGATGTATCATTTTGCTTAGATACATTATAAACCATACATTAGCTATATTATTCCTTATGGAATATTTAGTTATTTATTTATTTAATTTAATACATATTTTAAATATATTATTTATTTGTGTGTCCTTTGCATTTATAGTGGAAGATTTAGTGTATAAAGTTTTAGCTTATACATATAACGACCCGATCAGTCGTTTTGAGCTTTAGGCCTTCATTCGGGGGTTTGAGACCTTGAGTACATATTATGTATTATGACATGCGTGTATAGTTGGTTTCGAGTTTTGAGAGGTTCAAAGTTGATTTAGTAGGGTGATTCTCAATTCGGTAAGTTGGAAGAATTAACCAAGGTTTGACTTTTGAGTAAACGGTCTCGAATTTGTGTTTTAATGATTCTAATAGGTTCGTATGGTAATTATTTACTTAGTTATATGTCTGGATTTGTATTTGGAGGTCCCTAGGATTTGGCTCTATTTGTTGAAAGTTGAAAATTATAAGGTAGAAAGTTCATAGGTTTAACTATGAGTTGACATTGAGGCTATCGGGGTCAGATTTTTTTTTCCGGGACTTGGAATAGGACCATTTTTTCGTTAGGAACTTTTTTGCAAAGTGCGGTCTTATTCTGAGTTGGTTTGGTACAAATAAGATGCTTGGTTGTGAATATTGAAGTTCTTGAGTTTTAAAGCTTGCAGGATGCATTTTAGTGTTCAATTCATGGTTTTGTACGTTATTTTGATGTTTTGAGCTTGCGAGCGAGTTCGAATGAGATTTATGTACTTGTGTGGATGTTCGGTGTGGGTCCCGAGGGTCTCGGGTTAATTTCCAATTAATTTATGAGTAATTTGGTGAAGCTTCAGTTTTTGCTGGTGCTGCAGACCTTGCATTTATAATGGGTTTACTCGCATTTGCAAGGGTCTGCAGTGGCGGACTCCTTATCGCATTTGCGATCGGTTGGATACCTAGGGGGACCTCACATTAGCAAGGAGTATGGTTGTATTTGCAACATTGGCTGGCAGCTGGGAAGTAGGGGTCGCATTTGCGACATTTGCTGGGATCAGTCTGGGTTAGCATTTGCAAGCCCAGGGTTGCATTTGCGAAAGTCATTTGTGACTAGTTATTAGTTGAGAATTTCTGGACTCAGGCCCGTTTCATATTTTGAGTCCTAGCCTTGGAGACGAACAAGTTTTAAGGGGATTTTCGTATCAGGCAAGAGAGTAAGTGATTTTTACCTGATTTTAACATTATATCTTTTTTTTTCCATAGATTACTACATATAGATTATGGGATTTTAAGGAGAATTTTTGAGTTTGACTATGATTTTGGAGAGTGAAAATGGAGATTTGAACCACGATTTGGAGTCAGATTTTGATGAAACTTACATATTTGGACTCGTATTCGAATAGGTAGTCAGGATTTTGGACTTTGAACAGATTCCAGAAAGTGGGCCCAAATTGACTTTTTGGTTGACTTTGCACAAATGGATAATGGGCGGAGCTTTATTACATGGACTCGATTTCTATAGTCGAGTTGGATATTACTGAGTTGTTTCTGACTAGATTCGAGCCGTATGAAGGCCAATTCACGTGAGAAAGGCTTTTTGGAGTTTTAATTCACGCGCTTCGGGGTAAGTATCTTATCTAAGTTTTGTTTGAGGGTAATTTTCCCTATTGGCTATGATATTAGTTGTATGTTGGGGGTGACGTATTTATGAGGTGACAGGCTTATATGCGTGAGCCGTGGGTATTAACGATCCGGGTAAGATCTTATGCTACTATATGCCATGTTTTGCTATCATGCTTCTTTGATACAATGTTTTCTCCATTTGTATGACTACAAGAGTTATTATTCTGCTATTTTTGCTATATTGAGCTACTTGCTTTAGCCATAGCCATAATATTCAGTCATGATATTATGTCCACGTGGTATATCTCTATCTGTGTGCACTTTTTATATGTTATCTGACATGTTGTTGGTGTCCTTATGTGTGACAGAAGTTTAAGCCAAATTATTCCATATTAGTATATTTTGTGCGTTATTTTGATTGATGTTACTATGAGATATTGGCATATTGAGACTGGGGCAGATTGATGACTGATCTTGGGCCATAGAGCCAATTTGATACTAATAATGAGGTGACGCATACGCTACGCCCCACATTAGGCTAAGTGCTATTGATCATGTTGTGACACATGTGCAAGCCTCATATCTGGCTAGGTGATATTAATTGTTGACATAGATCCGATCAGCGCTTGGGCCAGGTCCCACCTCTCAGGAGTCAGGTAATGACCGTGGGCATAGGCACATGGTCATATATATGTGCTTGGTGAGGGATTTGTGTTAGGCACCCATAAAATGCTGAGACCGTGGATGTGCGTGTGTGAGGGTCCATAGGCTTTGACCCATGCATCGTGAGCGTGCTTAGAGTATGATTAAGGGATACTTTGTCTCAGGTACTATTAATGTGCTGAGATTATGTACACTTGATATTTAAACTATGATTCTTTGTTTATTTGGCATGTATAACTGACAAGCAGGCATAGAGCTCTATTATCCCTCATGCTAATTGGTATTTGATGATTGTACTTGATATTACAATTTTATCTTGTTAAATACTTGTCTAAGTGGATTCCGTGGGTTTTGATGCCTTGACTGTTATATCTGAAACGCATGCACATTTCTCTTTCTGATATGTTAGGTTGAGCATGTTATTATTTGAGCTGTTTTCCTTCGTATGCCATTATCTTGCTGTGATTACTATTGTTGGTTGAGGAAACTTTGCGTTGGACCTTGCCAAACTCAAAACTATTTTTAGCCTAAGGTTAGAATTGTTAATTATTGAGTACATGAGGTCGTTGTACTTATACTACACTCTGCCCTTTGTGTGCAGATCCATATGTTGCTGATTGTGGCAGTTGCTTGTGAGCCGGATCTGGATTAGTTGGAGATCTCAAGGTGGCACCGTTGTTCTATTTGCAGCCCTTGAAGTCCCTTTCCTTCTTTCATGTGGACAATGTTTAGTCTTTCGAATAGTATTATATTTGATTCACACCTTGTATTTACTTATTCTATATAGCTCATACACTCGATGACACCATATCATGAGGTGGTTTTAGTTGTATTGTTGCTATTGACTTCAATTGGTTGTGATTATTCCGCTGATGAAACTATATGATATTGTTATTTAAGTTTGTTTCTGCTTATTGATTAATGGTTTGCCTAGCAAGCGGTGTTAAGCGTCGTCACGGCTCCAGTGGAAATTTGGGTCGTGACAAGTTGGTATCAGAGCAATAGGTTGCATAGGTCTCACTAGTCATGAACAGGCCTAGTAGAGTCTTTTGGATTGGTATAGAGACGTCTGTACTTATCTTCGAGATAATATAGGGCTTTAGGAAACTTCCGCTTTTTTATTCCTTGCATACAAATTTATCTCAGCTTGTAGCCTATATGTTCAGTTCTTTTCTACTCATTTCGTACGCAATTTTGTGTACTTGATATCAGATGGGCACCAGCGAGCTTTGATGATGATACAGACGTGGTGCATATGTTTTTCGCTCATGTGGGAGGTTAGACTACTATTATCGCTTTGTTGACTATTTTTCATCTATTGTAACCCTAGCGTTGGGTTTACCTATGGGTTCTGGTCCATATATAATGTATTGTGATGATTCGCGTGTTGGTCTTGACACGGTGTGGGGGAAAAAAGTATGGTGATTGCTTAAGCTTGCAGCCGTAGCAGCCCATGAGAAGGATTACTTGATTCACGATTTGGAGTTTGACATTTCTTTTCGTGGAGGCAAGGTATTGGGCTATGGATGTTCAGGTTTTAGTTGATACAGTTGTGAGATTGGGTAATTCTAAGCTTAGTAGAGTTCTCGCTTTTGTTGTATCATGACCCAAAACCACCAACCGGTCATGATGACATCTAATGCACTTGCTAGGGAAACCGAATATAAAAATAACGAATTATAATTATAGAAATAATGAAAATAATATAAGTCTAAACCAACAACATATATTAACAGCGTCGATACATGTTAAATTCCTCAGAATTGGTAAATATGGAATCATCAGTTCTAAAATAGAAGTACAAGTCTGAAATACATAATAGATAGACTATCTAAATGAAAATAACATCGCTAAATGCAAAGAGACGCCAAGACTACGGTCGAAATCTAACTCTACCTCGTCTCTCAAGGCAAACTCAGCAATAGATCAGAACTACTCTCGCCTCGGTCCAACACTTGGATCTGCTTAATTAAGTGCATCATGCAGTTTGAGTAAAACCGACCCCATGTAATCTACAAGTATCATAATTAACCTCAGCAAGGTAAGAGGCAAGAATTATCAAAGATACTTGCTAATAACATATACAATTGATAACATCACAAGTACACAGCAAAAAACAGTAGCAAGACATAATCTACAGATAAAGCCTCCTCGGTGCAGAATATAACATAACATGCTATATTTGAGTCAATCATTCTAGCATATAGAGAAGATATACAAAACAAGGCATATATACATTCCTGATCCAGCATATACAGAAGTTATGCGAATAAAACGTGTATACAACCAAGGTAATTGCATGTAGAGAAGAAATGCAATAACCACAACACACACTGTCCAGTTTCCTCATACCACGTATACACCATCGAGAGAGAAACATGAGAGACTGATCATAGGGGTATGGATCCGTATCCACACACTGCACGGACTACTCAAATGCACATATATCCACCGCACGGACAACTCATGTGCTATCAACCCAGTCCATAACACACCGAAAAGAATATACAAGAATGAATGTACATGAACAACAAATGTCAATTACATATTCATGGACTGGTAAAAGTGACATGTTAAAGTGTACGCATGTGCGTAGCGTGCTATCACGGTTCTATCCAGGTGATTACACCACAAGAAAAGCAACTAACATGTTAGAATAGAGGATCGATGATAATATAATCTCTAACGTGATCCAAATATCTCAGGAAGGGAATACAAGATAAGAATCATGATACCATGGAGCATATGAATCAATTCAAGGCATATAATAGCTTAATCACTACTCTTATCATGGATAATACCTTTGTGTACGCACATGGGCTTAATCCTCTCACTTGTGCGACATCCATAGCGCATATCTATTACTAACAACTCTGGCAACTAGGTCCTTAACCAAGTTTAGGTAATATAATTACGTTAAGCAAGCAAAATCAGTACTCTAAGAAGCCCTTCCCACGTGAATCAACTTCCGGGCAGCTCGAAACTACCCAAACAATAAAGCTAAGATCTTGAATCAATTATGATATATCAACCCAAAAATTAAACCCCAGGCCCATACCTCAGAAACCTACAAAAAATCCCAAATCCCAAACACTCATTCCTATATGAGTCTAACCATGTGTATTCATCCAAATATAACCTCATATCGACCCTCAAATAATCAATTTTCGCTCTCCAAAACCATAGTCACCCCCCCCCCC